>VMDR010001087.1:0-148480 GCA_007922815.1 Macrotus californicus
TTTTTATTTTTATGATCATCTAAAAGAAGTTCATGGTATAGTACAAACTTTGAATATCCCATAAGAATATCATTGTTAGAAGTGGAAGGAAGCCAAAACTAGTATTTTCTCTTTTTTATCTAAGACTGTGAATTAACATTGTTTGAGTAGCTGCCATTGTACATGAACAGGAAGTAATCCTTTTATTCTTTTTGCAGAACATCATTAAAGTTAATCTTTAAACACAAGGACCATATTAGTATGGCATTTAAAACAAAGCAAAATGTAGCCCTGGCTGGTGTGGCTCAGTGAATTGAGCACCAACCTGCAAACCAAAGGGTCACCAGTCCAATTCCCAGTCAGGGCACATGCCTGGTTTGCCGGCCAGGTCCTCAGTAGGCGCACAAGAGGCAAACATACATTGACGTTTCTCTCCCTCTCTTTCTCCCTCCCTTGCCCTCTCTCTAAAAAAAAATAAATAAATCTTCTTAAAAAATACAATAAAGATTAAATAAAAGTAATAATAAAATTAAAAATAAATTTATAAATGCAAAATGTTTTTAAATCTTATTAACAAATTAGTATCATTAGAATAAGTAAATAGAATGAATGAATTTATTTAAAATCCAGAACAATATCTACTTTATTTTTTTTTACTGTTATAGTGCTATAATTGTTTTTTTGCCCCTGAATCATTTGGAAAGAAAAGTTATACCATTTTGAAAAATACCACATAAATTTGGTGTGATTTAGTCTCTTCAGATACTAAAAGGCAAACTGTGATTGAGAAACCTGTAAGGTCCCCAAGAAGAGAAGGTTGAGGATCAGGCCTCTGGCCCCTGTTTGGGGATCCTAACTGCTTTCTTTTTGACAGCTGAGGCAGGAGGTGGTGGCTTGCATGCGTCGGGACACAACCCTGGAGACAGCTCTCAACTCCAAAGCGTATAAGCGCAGCAAACGCCAAACCCTAAGGGAAGCCCGCATGACAGAGAAACTGGAGAAGCAGCAGAAGATTGAGCAGGAGAGGAAACGCCGGCAGAAACACCAGGTACTTGGTCCTGGGCTATGCGTTTCTCACTTTACAGACACGCCCAGCTAAGGGACGAGGTGGAGTCAGAATGGCTGGAAAACGTGCCCTAGTGGGCAGCGGGGGCATCACGGAACAGAGAAGTTCCTTGACCACACCATTTTGTAGCTGAGGAAACTTAGGCTACAGCAAGGTAAGTGGGCTTTCTTTGTCCCAATGAGGTGCCATAATCCCATGGAAAGCTGCCGACTGGGTGGCATTCCTAGAGCAAAATCCTGGGGGACTTGGAAAACGGAAGAAGAAAGCAAAAAGTTATTTTTGTAACACATACAAATGTGATATCCATGGATCTTCAAAGGGCTCAATTGGGGGTTTTGCCGGGGCAAATATTTAAAAATATTCCTTTCTAGGGGTTTGGAAATATTTGGGTGTAGGATTTGATTTTGGGTCATAATCTTATAACTTCTCTTTCTTTTGGTGCTCAGTGTAGTGCCTAGCCTAGTTTTGTTTTAAAAATGTTGGATTTAGTGTAAATAAGGGTGCACTTCCCCCTCCTTTATTTAAAATAGTGTACAAAGATTTTAGCTCCCTATGAAATCTTGAATCACAATTCTAAGATACTTAGAGCAGGAGAAATATTACTTTTATAACATAATTCTCTCTGGAAATACTTATCTCCATCAGGTTTATTTGAGAAAAATTGATTTTTAATTTTATCAGTGCCATTTTGCAGCTTTCCCTCCGTTCCTGATCTTTCTGTTTTCATATGGTCCCATTCTCAAAGCTCAGAGACTTCTCTTCCACAGGCTGGCCAAAAAATAAACCTTGAGGGGTCATCTTCCCCATCAACCCTATAGCCCACCCCTCAGTTATGGAGACACACTAGGGCATCTATCCCAGAATAGTCCCCAGCTCCTAGTCTTTCATTGTTGCGAACTACACACTCAGAGTTTTCTCGGACATCACTAAAACCTCAAGGGCACTGGGAAATGAATTTTAAGTATACTTTTCTCTCCTTACCCCCACCCTTGGAATTCTGTAGGAATACCTGAACAGCATTTTGCAACACGCAAAAGATTTCAAGGAGTACCATCGCTCTGTGGCTGGGAAGATCCAGAAGCTTTCCAAAGCAGTGGCAACTTGGCACGCCAACACTGAGAGGGAGCAGAAGAAGGAGACAGAGCGGATCGAAAAGGAGAGAATGCGCAGATTAATGGTAAGGGCGAGCCTCCAGGAACCCAGGAAAATGCTCTTCTCACTCCCCGTATTGAGAAGGTTAAATATGCCGCAGTAGAAAGAGACGTACAGCTGCTTATCAAACATATGAATGCATTTCTTTAACTTACGGGGATGGGGTTCAAACGTCCTCTCTTTCCTGGACAATGCATGCTCCACATCTTGGGCTACACCTGGTGAGTGTAGTATCCCCATTTCCTTGCAGGGCATTGCCGTTCAGATTATAGCTTCTCACATAAAGGCAGGTACTATCTCTCGCAGGAGTTTTCATACCCAGATCTGGAAGGCTGGAAACGGCAGTTTTAAAAATATCACTCCTTTGAGACTAATGGCATATGTTGTTTTAAATGAATATCTCATTACATTGTGTCGTGGAATCTAAAGAGGTCTAATTTTTTGAAGCTCTTGTCTTTTCTTTATGCCGGATTTTTTTCTCTAACAGTGTAAAAAGTTATTCCGAAGTTGATTTTGAAATGTTGCGTTTTCGTTAATAGCCGGGGTATTGCCAAAGGCAAGTCAGGGATCGTTGTTTTTGCACTATTTTTTAATGCATATGTAACACAGAAGGGATTGGTGAATATCAGTTGGCCTGTGTTTTGTTTGTCTTTGTTTTTTGGGGTTTTTTTTTGGACTTGGACCTCATAGAACACCATAAAGAACACCATTTTACAAAAGTAGGTGTTATCTATAATGCCAAGAAACATGCAGATTCTATCTGGGACATGATTCCTGAGGAGTGCATGAAGAGAAGCTTTCCGCAGCCCATAATTACGTCTTGGGAAAATTCCAACTGACAGGTCTTCCTTGCTGGTTTGCATTTTTTTTCACGAAGTTTTTGGGTCTCAGAGAGTAAACACCACATTTTCAAAGGCTCTGTGTGTCCAGGCAGGACTAAACCTTGCGATCTTCTCCTGCCTGCCTCTCTTTTTTGTGGGGGGAAGAAGACCGCCCAAGAAATTTCTAACTAGCGAGGGAGGCCATTTTTGTAGTGATTTGAGCAGTAAGCAGTCAAATTTGTCCGATTTAACTGAAGTGAAACTACATTGGAACTTCAGTAACAGATTGGTCTGACACTAATGATTAGGCATTTGCAAATCATTAATTTTTGCAATTAAATGATGGGATATACAGATAACAGAGAAACTGAAGTTCTTTATCACTCTTTCTTCAAGTGAGATCAACCATAACGAAAAGCAATTAGAGCTATAATAGCATTTGAGGTTCATGCTCATCCACAGGGCAAACAGCAGCCAGACTTAGGGATGAAACTGCTGTCACTGGGGTGCGCACAGGAGTGACACCTCTGGACTGGAGATGCAGATGCCTCTAAAGATTTTGCAGTGTGTTCCTTTTATTCTGTACTGCACGAGGAACATATTTTTTGATATGTCCTTTTGTTAGGCTATATGAAAAAGATTTCTCTTGAAACGGCTCAGAGTACATCAGAGCTTTTATTCCATTTAACCTCGTAGTGTTTGCTTAATGGGAAAGTAGGAATTATTTTATACATTTTATTGCTCACTGATACCAGACTTAGGTAGTAAATGACTTGTCCCCAGTCACCGAGGCCCATAACACAATGACAATCTGTGACAGAAATCCTACAAATTTGACTTTCCCTGTCAACCACAATGTTTGTAATGCCTTTAAGTATAAGAAATGTTTTGTTTAATGCTCATTTTATTTCTTGCCATCAGAAGTACTTACCAAAATATTTTTAAAGGAAAGGATATTACGTCTGGAATTTGCTTCAAGACAGTCCATTTGGGAACTGGGGGAGGAGTTTGACAAAGGGGTAGTGCTGGAATAGGGTGCACCTCAAGTTCATTTTTGTTGCTCGGTGTTGGCTATATGAGAGATTATTCTATATTATTTTTTATCCTATTTGAAAATTTCCAGAATATAAAGTCGAGAATAAACTTCAGAGGGTGAATTGTCGAATTTTAACATTGTTTGTGCTATTCAAGAAACACAGAAGAACAGAGTTGACTCCACGTGCCCGGTCACACCACATACGGAGTGCGGCTGTGTACCCTGACTTTACCGCGAACCCTGGTGTCCTACGACCAGGCGTCCCCGTCCCTCGCTCCCCCCAGTCCCAGACTGTGTGCGAGAATTCCTGGAGCCTGGAACGCTCAATTCGCTGCACTCACCACCAGTCAGGGTTCAGACCATCAAAAGGAGGGATGAGCAGAATAAGGCGTCTGCAAACTTCTGACATGCTCCCTTCACACTCTTCTTCCCTTAACAGGCCGAAGATGAAGAGGGCTACAGAAAACTCATTGATCAAAAGAAAGACAGGCGTTTAGCGTACCTTTTACAGCAGACCGACGAGTATGTGGCCAACCTGACCAACCTGGTGTGGGAGCACAAGCAAGCCCAGGCAGCCAAAGAGAAGAAGAAGAGGAGGAAGAGGAGGAAGGTGGGTGCCTCGCTGGCGGCAGCCGAGTCGGGAACCGGTTTAAAGTGCTTGTTACTCTTTGATAAACACTCCTTACCGCACCGAGGCAAGGGTTAGATCGCTGGATTGGAAAACCTGCTCATATAAACGGGTGTGACGTGAAAGAGCTGATTGGGGGTAGGAGACAACAGATTGGAAATGAGGATGTAATGGATAGGATGTATTAAACTGAAATAATGCAGCTTATATTCTCGGTGTTTCTTACAGTCTTTAAAAATTAAATGCACACGGTTGATAAAAAAGGGGAAAACACAGGCACAATGAACTGTTTTCTTAAGTGTGATACAGTGTGGCAGGGGACTGCTCAGTTAAGAAACTGGAGTGAAAATTAAGAAGAAAATGCAGCGTACCAATTGATAGAAACCACAGAAAAATGTAAGAGAGAGCTTTGGGACACTTCTGGAACAAATTCCAGCCCATTTATTTGGACAGACAGCGATGCCAAAATTGTTCATTTAGTTCAGTGGCCCCGTGTCACACCAAGATGAGTGTGCAGGTCAGGGTTTTAGGTGATCAGAGAAAACAATGAGAAGTGAAAGGTAAGATTTAGAATTTCTGCTCCACAGATACTATGTCCCAATTCAAGGACAACATGCTAGTGTAGGCCTGGGATTATAGCTCCTTTCTGAAGCTTAAATAGTTGGGTAGTTGAGTTCTTGGTACTTTGTTTTTATGGTAAATTCTAATTGGCCCAGGTACAAACAGGAAGAATTGTGGAGACTGAGGATGGGTGGCGTTTAATCATTTATTCTCTGAACTGAATAATTGAACAAAAATGTTTTTCTGAAAATAATTAATTTCATGGCTCCTGAATTCTCATACCTGTTTCGTAATTAAAGAGGAGGAATAAATGATTGAGAAGGTGCCCTCTCGCTCCGACTCTCTTCAGTGTAAGACAGCTTCCCTTCTTGTGAAGAAGAACAAGGAATGACTCAGGATTTAGACATTTCAGTGGTGAGGAATACCTCATTTTCTTGTCAAGGTAGCGTTGTAGGCTTTGCAGAATTCCATCTCCCAATTTCTGACTTAAAAAGACATTTTCAGAGTTCATGAAGAGCACATAGGCAAACAGCTACAATTCTGTAACATTCCATAAGTGGATCCCACGAAATGGCAGTTTTAGTTTTTCTGAATCTAGACATGTATTTCACAGAAATTGTCACAAAAAGGTCGCTGTTAGTGTTCTTAGTATTAGAGTTCGTATTCTACATTTCTTTGTGATTAAAAGCTAATGGCCCAGATTGAGCTTCTGGCTTATAACTAATAGATTCCTGCCATGCTGTTAAATCGTTATATCATCATAGAAAGATACATAATTGAGTGATAATGATTATGCCTTTTTTTTTTGTTTAATCCGTACAGAGTAGGGACCTGTCACAATATTTTTCATGGTGCTGCCAGCTCTGATGATCTGTAGTTTGGCTCTCTACTTCTAAACTCTTGCCTTCAGGTTTGCTAGTAGTACTCACTCTATTTTGTGCATTTGCTCAGCAAACATTAACTGAACACTTACTGTGATGGAGTCACCGAGTGCTGGACGCCGGGGGAGAGAGGGTGGAAACAGTGGTGAAGAGGAGCATTCTTGGCCTCTCTCTCTCAATTTAACCGGAGACAGAGAAAGAGAAACAGACAGACATCAGTCAAATATGCATCTAAATATATATTTATAAACTGTGATGAATGAATGATGGGAAGGACTACTGTGAGTCAAATTGGGGATGGGGCCTGATTTCCTGGCAAACGAACAATGATAGCAAAGCACCTCCAGCCTGCCTTGTGGATCTCCCCAGGCACATCCCACTGATGATCTCACGTGGCTGGATATGCAGAATTGCTACTTCACGATCAGCCCTGTGCCTACCTCTTCCCTGGCATACTCTCAGAATGCCTAGCATTTGGGCCTCCCCTGCTCTTAGCAGGACTAAGAAGGACAGGGCATGTTTCCTTCCTGGGCCCTCTTGCTGGGAAAAATGGATAAAGAAGGTAAAGAAACTGGGCCCCTTACTAGTCGTTCCCTGAAAACTGTCTCTTTCACGGGACTTTGAGACCGAGTTCAAAGTGTGTTACCCAAGGTCAGATGCACCTTTAATCATGCAAATAAAACGGGTGCTTTCAAAAGTCGATCATTTGACACTTTGGGTTCTCAGTGGTTCTTCTTTCCTCCATTAGTGAATGGTTGACGGTTGCCGTCTTTCTGTTGTGGAGGGAGGCTGCGTACAGAAGCTTCAAAACTCTGCTCTGTCCCTTTTAGCATTTTCCCACAGAACTGAACACGATCCTGTACCTCCCTGCATTTGTTTTAGTTAAGAAAGGCATCAGTAAATCTTTGTTGTGAGAAAACCTTTTTTACCTAGTGAACTAATAGCATTGAGCTGGTAGCAACGTCTGTAAGACAACTAAGACACATGTTACTCAAAGAACTGTGCTATTAAAGAGGGGTATGATTGATTGCCTCTGTAATGTGATTGAAAAAGTTATTTTCTACTTCATGTTAAACTCCTGTATAATTTTTTAAAAATTGCCCCAGTGTAACAGAAAAGGTCTTTGTTTTTCCCTTTGCGGGGTTTGCTGTGTTTACTTGTTGTTAGTGAATAACAGAGAGGGGTCCCTTTGACCTGCTGGGACCTTGTTTAATTTTCTCTTCTCGCCATTAGAGCCATTTCTATGAAGTATGTATTTATAAATCATTCTGAAACTTCTCCTTCTCAGCCTGGTCTTCCATTAATGCCCTTGAAATGGAAGAAAAAGAGATAAACTGTGTGTATCTACTTAGGAGTTAGAGGAGGATAATTTTAAAGAATTGAAATATCTAATTATGTGGAACCGGTCTCTGCAGTGGGGCAGGATGGATGCACTATTATGTGCACTTTAGCATGACCTTGAGGTCTCCGTCCTTTGCCGTGATTATTCTCTATCATCTTCTGGGTGATGACAGGATACTAAGAGGACGGGGGCTAGATGAAGCCACCAGGGGGTATACTAATAGGATTAAACATGTTAAATTAGAAAATTGGACTACTGTCCAAATCATGTTAGCACAGAGAATCCTTTAAATTCATAACTACATAAGAAAACATAGCAGATGAATTTGCTCATATTCCCTTATAGGATATTTCATTAAAAGACCTCTTATCCAGCACTTAAGTCTCTTGCCCTGTCAGAAGGTGATTTGTTAGGATCGAATGGGAAAGTTTATTTATCTAAAGCATTTAGAATGTTCCATGGCACATAGTAAGTGCTCAGTAAATCTTGGCTATTTGTCCAGCCATTCTCTGGTACAAGTGTAGAATCGTGGTTATTAAAATGTGCTTGTAGGGTTTTTGGAAATAAAAAATTTTCTTTTCCTCTCATTGTATATTCTCTGTGATGTTGAGTAAATAGATAGCTACCATTTTTCTCTAGTTGAGGATCAATTGAATATTGTCTTGTAGGATAATGACAGATATCTTGTAGGATTTCTTGAACTGTTGAGGCATGTGGTAGGAAATGTTGATTTATTAATTTAATTTTGGTGGATTCTGCTCATCCCTCCCTCCTCAGCTCCTACAAAGAGAATGTGTATTATATGGCCTCTACTTTAGAGTGGTTTCTGGTGATAATAAGGTGTTTCTTACAGGGTTTTAGGGTATATTTTTCCTTAGGCTATGGTGGTTAGGAGCCCATGCTACTTACTCCCTGACCCAAACCTGCTGCTTAGAAATCTAGCCATTTTACGTGTTCGGCTTCCTGAGCTGCTGACTTCAGGCTGAAAATAAATATTTAATTCTGTCTTTCACATTTTTCAATGGGGTATATACCAGCAGAACTATGCCCTTGTTATTTATTTGTGACATTTCTTGGAAACTCATGACACTAATAGGAATCCATGGGGAACGGAACGCTGTGCCAGATCTTTTTCATTGCGGTGTTCCCTTTTCTTTCTGAAACTTCTTTTATTCTCTTTCTCTTTCATCAACCAAGATTATAAGTAAATCTCAGGACTGAGATGTTTTGGAGGGGGAGCCTTTCCAACATAATGTATTGATCAAATCGTGAGAGAAAATATGTTTTTATCCTTTTTATATATCACAGAGTCAGAAAAGCTTCTTGGTATAAATAATGTTTGGTAAAAAGAGCATCAGGTGCAAAGCAGTAATGTTGTTTAGGCATTTGTTTTAATGCCAGGCTTCCAATTCTTCTCATTTCTTTCATGTCTTATCTTTTCCCCGAAGATATAGTTCATTGCGACATTTCTCTACCAGGACATTTCTGTGGGTAAAAGAGAGATTCTCAGGTAACTCTGGACATTTGAGTGTGGCGACTATTGTAAAGACGGGCGAACACAACGCCGCAATGGCGAGATTTACTTGATTAGTTCGGTGTCAGAATGGAGGAAGCCAGAGTTTGGATCAAAGTCCTGCTTAACTGGATCAGCCAGTTATTTGAGTCAAAATGTTAGAGCTGGTTTTCTCTGCAAGGTACAACCAAAGTAATGTGCAATTCCCTGTTAATTTGATATTCTTGGGTGTTTTTTATTGCCTGATCACCTATCTTAATGCTCAGAGGTCCACTTAAGTAAAAATAACCAAATGGCTTCTGCAAGCTGAGGTCTCCACTGAAACGGAATGAGTCTTCGAGATGCCAGCACATTTGCATGTTGTTTCAGCTCTCGTAACACCTGCTGGGGGATGAAATGCATTCACTTTATAAAATAGATTGTGAAATATTTGGTATGAAACTGTTTCTTGACAAAATGAGGCTGTTTATGGCCTATGTTGTGGTAGACTACAATAAATAAAGTGCCCTATTGAAATCTGTTTTCTTGAGTGCAGCTTAAATGGGATTTTCATGTTTGGGGATTTCTTTCCCGTCTTGACCCCACCACTGATTGTTTTGTATAGCTTCCACAAGGAAGACGGGCAACCGTGCACGTAGCTTTTGTTCCTGACCGTTTCTAAATGGAGGGTAGGAGTTGACCTTAGCCTTTGGAATTAGGAACCCAAGTTGTCTTTAGTTATGAGGAATTTAGTTCATGTCCCCTCCCATGACGAGGTTAATTGCACTCCTCCCTCCCTCCCCGAGCATAATTAGTTCCAGATTTTTTACAGGTAGGAAGAAGGCAATACAAAGTTCCTTCAGTCCCATTTAATGGGTGAACTTCAGTGTTTTGTTTCTAATCAGTGGAAGTAAGCTCAGGTCAGTAACATCGATGGGATGTGTTGCAGTCACATGACACAGCTAGCTAACTGTGTGTGACCATCCCTGGGGCAGTGGGAGACGTGGCGGGCCCTTTCCCCTGGTGCTCAGAGACTGTCCAAAAGTTAGTTCAAAGGGTAGCATCAGTCACAGTCTGTTTGGAGTTAATCTTGAGTCCAAAAAGGGGGAGGGTTTTGTGTTTTTGGAGAGGGGTGAGAGAATAAGATACCAGTTCGATGCGAGAACATGGATTTATGAAAGAATGCCAAGCACAAATGTACAAACTGAAAGAACCCAAAGCATGATGGGAGAACTTGGTAACTCTTGCCGTAGAGTAAACTGCCACCTGGCCTCCCCCACATATCACAACATAGCGGAATTGAGTGGAAGTACAGGGCATGCAAGGAAAGTCTCATAGAGGGCCAGTTCAGTGAGGAATTGTGTGTGTGTGTTCTTAACTATTTGACTTGCAAATATATTGGCACCGAATTACAATAATAATAATATTTCACTGAGTATCTGCATTGTTCTTCCATTCACTTATTTAGTCAGTCAGTCATTTTTTTTATTCATTCACCAAATATTTACTTAGCACCTTTTGAAAGCCAGGTACTCTGGTAGGTGTGGGAATACACAAGTGAAAACACAGACAGAAATCCCTGACCCTCTGATCTTATGGAGCAATTTAGTTTTCAGACAGTGCTGTAGCAGACTTTTACAGACACCCACGAACAGCTCCTGGACTATTGTCGATTCTTTCACATGGTGGAGATTGAAGCTCTCTGTGTACATTACATGTGACTTTGCATTGTATGTGTCAGAATTGCAATCCCAGTCCTGTGTGGCAGTAGGAACTGTCACTGCCCCTAATTCACAAAAAAGGAGCCAGGACCCGGAAGATCTGCTCAAGATCACACAAATGAAGGCCTCTTGCACTTAGTGACATAGCTGGGGTTCAAATGCACGTCGCCTGTGGAATAATTCCAGAACCAAGTTTCTTAAATCTAATATTACACTGCTTCTCAAATTTGATACCTAGAAGGAAAGTCAGTTTAGAGGATTTTAAGTAATGGAAGGGCCTGATTGTGAGGCAGTTTTTAGATAACACACTTGCTAGTCTATAGTATATTCATTGGAAAATATCCTTCAGAATAGCTTTGATTTTATGATTTATGGTCCTTCAAGCTTTTGAAGGTGCGATTCATTAAAATGGTGATCCAGTTCTACCAGCTAGCTATTGGAAATTGGCTTATTCTTTGTCTGATTTGATTTTCTTTGTTAGCCAAATTGGTAGCTTATTTCTGATTTGTATGGAAAGAATGGTAGGATTAATTGACTTTCTCCCATTAATTAAAAACAGTTGCTTGAGTATAGTGCCTGAGCATTCCCGAAATGGAGACTTCAGGGGCTGGTCGCAGGGACAGTTTCTGCTCTGAGCTTCCCTGCCATTGTTCTCTCTGTGTTTGTAGCTTAGACAAAGGGCCTGGTGTTTTTGCTGCTGATCCTTTCTTTTGAGCTTGTAAACATTTTCACTTTGGGGTAGCATAAATAGAAACTAAAATTATTGTAAAATCACAACCAAAGGGAGCATTTTGCTTCCTATCTGCCGTGCCTTGTGCTTTGGCATACACACACACACATCTGTTTTTGTAAGGAAAGTATAAGAGAACTTCAGAATTTTCAAACATTTATAGAAACTACATTTCTTCAGTATGGACAAAAGGCTGTATTTTAAACATTACACATTTTCAATAAACGCTGTTTTGTCAAGAGATAATTGAGTTATTTTCATAGAAAGCATAAGCATATGTATAACCAATGCCTTAAGTAAACAGAGTGAAGTTAATATTGATTCTGTATCATTATATATATTTTTAATTAACTAAAGGGCCCAGGGGAGGAAAGCTCATTTTCTTAAATGTCTTGATAAAGCAAATGACTAAAGTTTTTTTTTTTCTTCTCATTATTACTACCCTGAAGTAGGATAGCTTTCCAGTAATAACTTTAAAATAAGGATTCTGTAAAGGCGATGTGAAAGATTTCACTTGTCAAAGAAGTTGCTACAAATGTAAGGAATTTTAGACTATTCTGTGTATATTACAGATGAAACTCACTTTGATATGTACAAAATGTGACATAATCTTAGCTTTCCATTTAGGCTGTCTTTGAGACTCATAGAGGTTAATGGACTAAGATATTGGACTATTTAAGAAATGGTAGATGACAGAATTTTTCATGAGATCACAGTATCTGCCTCAAATTTCCACATATACCCACTGTGGAAATACTATATATTCTGAAAGCCCATTAGGCTGAATGAAAAACATTCAGAGAACTCACAGAGTTTTATATCCTTTTGTGTTTTGATGACTGAAGAACAGTTCAGAGTTTACTCTCAATGGAGATTTTTAGCAAACCTACTGAGGGAACAGGGAAGTTTTGCTGATTGCATCAGAGTTTGTCCTCATGGTGCCAAATGTGAGAACACTGCAGGTCTGGACCTCTCCCTCTCGGTGCTGCCAATGTCTTAAGCCCTTTGGATCCTAGAAGACAACCCACAAATCTCTAGTGTGCCGGCCTTGAATCGCAGCTGGCCTTCAATAACTCTCTTCAAGTTGCTAATAAAATACACACGTTCTCTTAGTGAAAACAAGTACATGTAAAAGGCACGAATACTTAAGGTTTGTGAGGTGAGGGCGAGTAGTAAAGAAATGCCGTCACATACCCCAGAGTTACAGTGAAGTCCTTCCGTGCCCACCTGCTTGGTTGGTGCCTAACGTGACACGTTGTCTTTTTACAGAAGGCTGAAGAGCATGCAGAGGGAGGGGAGTCTGCCCTGGGACCTGATGGAGAGGTAAGAGTCCTGCGTCCATTTCTCCGGTGTCTGCTCAGTGAGTCCCTGCCATCCCTTGCCATGTCATTGTTGTGTATACAAATTTTACTTTTGCTCAGCTATTCATCTTTCGGTAAAAAGAGTAGTACATTAGCATAATATAAAAGGGACATGCCAAAAAGTAATCTACTTCCTTTTCAGACTTCCAGTCAACTGATAATATGTTTCTTGTGTACCATTCCAGAATTTTCTATGCACATATAAGCATATGTTTAGGAATACACCGACTGTGTAAAAATCTTAAGTGATTCTATTATTGCATTTGCCCAGTAAATGATACAGAAACATAAACTATGACCCATTGTCCTCAGTTTATTGCTAATGTGAAATGATAAAACTCCGTAAGCTAAACAATGTATCTATTTGGTTAACTTATTTTTGTACATTTTCCATAGGCTTCTATTTCTATAGAATGTAGCTTCTATTTGTCAACTCATCCTCATAGTTTTAAATTTTATTTCCTAGTATCTCCAATATTCCCCTGAATCGTGAGAATACGATTACTCATTTATTGGATATTTTTTTCTTCTGAAAACTCCAAGCTCTCCACATGAGGAGGCAAACTCCCAAAGCAGAGTGGGAAGGAGCCTGCTTGCAGCTGCCGCCCCCTCTCTCAGTTTCAGATACACCTGCTGGGAGGTTTCGGGAGGGCGGAGGGTTGCCTCTTCCTGGTCTGGAATCACCATGCTCGTGGGATGTATTGTGAGTGCGCACGGCCTGGATGAAGGAGAAAGGGTGAAGCCACTGGTCCATGCAGAAACCTCTTGAACAATAAGTGTTGCTTAACCACTGTAACCCATCACAAGGAAAGAAAGGATTGGGGTAAATGGCTAATGTGTAAGAAACCCTCAGTGGGCTTTTGTAAGGGAAGAACACTATATATTAGAGCACGCAGACACACTCTAATTTGTAAAGGCCCAGCCTGACCTAAGCACGCCTCACATCAGTCCGTAATCAACCAGCACAGGGAAGAGATTTAACATTTAGTTTGAGAGCACTTTCTCTCTTATCACCTCTCAGGAAAATTACCTGCTGATCTTGGGCCTGTGAACACACACTTATTTTTTCCTTTAAATCTTAGCACGTGGGTTCTGTTTGCTGCAGTTGGGAAAGTGGACGTCTTGCTGAGTTTGTTTTGAAATAGTTTTCCTATCACAGTACTCTACTGTGCTCATTCCGTTCTTCTGCCAAAGTTTTCATTCCAGTCACAGTGAATCCCAATCTCCTCTGAGGCATGACGTCTAAAACAACGAAATAAGCTGTATGATAATAGTTCAAGATCACGGAGCATGATTTTTCCTTGGGAGATGGTAGCAAGTGGTACATTTCCTTCATCCCATGAACACGGGTGGCCTTTTACATTAATGAGGAAGAAGCATCTCGGCGTGCAAAGGAATGGTGTTCTCAGCCACTGCTTTAGCACATGTAAAAGAAAAAAAAAAAAAAAACGTAGTGTGAAGGAAGCCTTTCCTTTTTTCAAAGGTTATTTTTGCAGATAATTGCTAATATATTCTTTCTTATTTTGACAGCACTTTGTTAAGGGAAGAGGGGGAAAGAACCAGTTTAGGAGTGTGTTCATTTTCTATTAGCTATAGACAATAACCTACAGTATTCTATTTTCCCTATCATTTTTATCTCACTCCAAGTAAGAATAATTTAGAAAAAAAATTGGAATTAATGAATAGCCTAAAAGCATTGGATTTTATTACTTCTAAGGAAATAGATAACTTGGACAACTCACAAATCAAACATTTCCAAACAAACTTCTTGCTTGGGGGTCTGCTCCTAGAAATCCAGTTGCCCTCTACTCAGTAGCATTCCTTTGCATAGGATTGCTCCATTTTTAGGCCTTTTAAAACAGTTTATTCTCTGAAGTAGTTTAAACACGGTCCCTGCAATTTCATTTATTCTCTTAATTTTCTGAGCAATCCATTTTTTGTCGAGAGTCTAATAGTGAACTTCAGCTCAGTCTCAGTCTGTTCTCCAGATTTCTACTGAGTGGAGCTTTTGGTTTTATCACACTCACAGGTGCCAGCACTTAGTCCAGTTACCTGGTGGTTTGGTTTTGGATAAAGGACACAGGTTCTGCAGAAGCCAAACCGGCCAGTAATGAGATGATACAAGTTACATACTTCTTTCCTTTCCCATCCTCTCCAGAACCATGAGTTTGCAATGGTCGTTATCTGAGGGGTATTATCTGGGGGTTGAGGTTCTTAGTTGCGAATGACAAAAATCGGGTCTGCCCGATTTGAGTAAGAAGGGAATGTATTCATAGGATATTGGGTAATTCATCAGATCTCCAGGAAGCCTGGAGAGCCGGACTTGAGGCTACACCTGAAACTGTACATACCACCGACCAGCAAGGACGTGGCTGACACAGGCAGGGGCTTGGCCCGCCCAGTACCACTGCACCGGCTCTGCTGCCACTGGTCTGCCCTCCTCACAGTGTGCCTGTTGAGCCCTACTACCGTGACCCTCTAGCTCCTAATTCAGAGCCTTGTTGAGTGCATTCATCTGGGGGACCTGAGGCCTTGTGCTGGTGAAATTTCCACTCACAGATAGAGGTTTCAGATGCTGGCAGCCAAAATATTTCAGATGCTGAGACATGTCCAGCACAGAATTGGGAGCATTTCTTAACACCAAGTGGTGATGTGTTGTGTGTTGTTTTTTTTTTTCTCGTTTCTAGCCCATAGATGAAAGCAGTCAGATGAGTGACCTTCCTGTCAAAGTAACTCACACAGAAACCGGCAAGGTCCTGTTTGGACCAGAAGCACCCAAAGCAAGTCAGCTGGACGCCTGGTTGGAAATGAATCCTGGGTATGGCACTAAAGCAGAATTATTGGTTCTTGGGCTTTTTAGGTTTTTGTGGTCTTTGTAAAACCTTGGACCCAAAACAACACAACCTTTGCTGAAATGATAAAAATTGTTACCTGCATGTGTCACTTGCACACTGAACATGCTAATTAGGTCATGCTTGTATTGTATATATTATTTTATGATTTAAAGAACTAAGCCCCCTCTCCTTCCCTACTCCCTTTCCTGCAGTTACGAAGTTGCCCCCAGATCCGACAGCGAAGAGAGTGATTCTGATTATGAGGAGGAGGTATGTATGCATCTCTGTTTGGGGTTTATTGGTTTGAAAGTTTATGAGGAGAGCACCTGTGTCCTTCTGTCACGTCTCCTTTCCCTGTTGGCCTTTGGGTGACAACTGGGCTGAGGGTTTGCCAAAACTTTGATGGGGCATGCCTAGCCGTGCAGTGACCTTCGGGGCTCCTGAGCAACAGAGACTTGGCAAATTCTAAATCTATTTGGAAGCAAGAAAGAGAAGAAGCTGGCACTAAACTGGAAGTGGTGGAAAGGCCTTTTGGGGAGAACTAATGAGGGATTACTTTGGGAAAGTCAGTCCCACGCCTCCCAGTGGATCAGTCTGAGGGCTCGCTGCCCCAAAGCGTCTGGAAAGTCTGGGACCTTAGGCGAAAGGGACAGTATAGGCTGGGTTTCATGAGTTCACTGCTCCTCTTGGTTTCCCTTTAACTAAATGTGATTCTTGTTTGAATTCCTTGGATATGCTCGTTACCAACAAGAGAAGCGCATTTTTCAGTCTCTTGGAAGTGATACTCAATATATCTAGAACCTAAAATGGTAATCTTGTGTGCTTTTAATAGAAATTACGAAATAGTAAAGGAATTTTTAGATCAACTATGAAATGCTTAATAATTACAAATGGAAGGATTAGAAGAGTATTTCTGGCCCCTTCATCTCCGCTGCCAGTGTTGTCGTCAGTGAATCTGCCTTTGCCTGCATGGAGGAACCTCAGTGCCAGGAGCATCACGGCGCCGATGCTGTCGACCAGGCAGCAGCCGCCCTCATCAACAGCTCACTAGGACTTTAAGACAATTGTTATTTCCTTCCATTGTGTGGACCCATGTTTTCTAAATCACTCTACCATGGACACTTTGTGAAAAGGAACAATAAAAGCTACATTTTTTAAAAAGCATACTAGTAAAAAGCAAATATTTTTAGAGCCACACTATTTTTTTTTCCCCATAGGCTACTGTTTCTCTGAGATAATTGAAGCTTACAAAGTACATTTTAAAAATGTTTCTTGGCCCTAGATGGTTAGCACAGTTGGTTAGAGGGTCATCCTGATACGCCAAGGTTGCTGGTTCGATCCCCGGTCGGGGCACAGGCAAGAAGCAACCAATGAATGCATAAATAAGTACAACAACAATCAGTGTTTCTCTTTCTCTCTCCCCCCTCTCCCTCTCCTCCCCTCTCTCCCTTCTTCTCTCTCTAAAATCATTAAGAAATAGATAAAAATAAAAATGGGTTTCATTTACTTGGATGAATGGATCATTGGAAGAATCTTCTCATTAAGAGAGCCAGGGAAGGACAGAGACAAGACAAAGCAGGCTGTCAAACCTGCACATGCCAGTCCAAGACTGACAGCTGCAGGCAGCCCTGGAAGGGCAGGAACAGAAGGCACCTGACTGTGGGTCCAGAGACCCGGGACCTTGTCTGGGGTCTGCCGCCCACATGTGGCAGGTCCCACCCCTCCCAGTGTCTTATTTCTCCCCTGGAAAATGAAGGATCTATGCCGATTCCTCGTTTTACCCCCTGTGTCTCAATGACCTGTGATCATAGGCTTGAGTTTCAGTATTAATATTGTGTCACTTCATATTTTTTTTACTCAAGAATTATGGAAAAGCATTGTAATTTTAAATCTACTTTTAAAGGAAATTCTGTTGGGTTATCTGGAGAGATTTAGCCTTCAACATCAGTGGTTAGTAATGATCGTAATGAATATTTAATGAAGCTTTCAAACACTTCCACAGAACTTAGTACACAGTGGAGAGGTGGGGAGGTAATGAATGAATCCTTTGCCAAGTTATTGAAAGTTTTCATCTAAGTATTCAGGAATGTATGGTGTGAAGTACCACAGAAAGCCATGTGTCTACAAGCTCCAGTCCTGTACTACAAACACCTATGGGCCCATCAAAACCCACTGGCCTTCTCAGTGAGGACATTTTTATGGGTAGGACAATACTGAGGTGTCTCTTTGGCGAGAAGAATATAGAATATTGCTAAGCAAGTGAGAGATTTGTGGTCCACAGGACTCTTAGATAACCAACCAATGATACATGTCCCTCTTTCTGGCATGATTTTTACATCTTGGGAGCAAAGGTTCCAGAGGCTCCTCGGAAGGTTCCTTTCATTCTCTCATGTAATGATTTAAATGACAAAGGAATGGCTGTGTATTGCCTGGTTTAGGTAGGTGTGAAATCAACTTCCTTAGTTTTATTTAGTTCATTTGTGAAGCCGAACACTATTTAGAGATCCCCTTGTGAAAACGGAATCCTCCCCCTATCTTTGTTCCTTCCCCAGGATGAGGAAGAAGAGTCCAGTCGTCAGGAAACTGAGGAGAAAATACTTCTGGACCCAAACAGTGAAGAAGTTTCCGAGAAGGATGCTAAGCAGATCATCGAGTGTGTATCTCCCAAGAGTCTTCTTCCTTGCAGATGCATCTCATGACATAAATTAGGCTTTATGAATTCTCTTTTGGAACATTTCAAGGAAGGAACCTGGCTTCCTTCCCATGCTCCACTCAAAACATCAGAAGTTACCACTGAGCTCCCGGCCACCAGGCCCCAGGGCTTGGGGTTGCTCCCTTCCTGTGCTCTGTCCTCTTCTCCCTCCTGAGACCCCTTCTCCTGCTCAGGACCGCTCTGGGGCTCTTCTCCTGTTACGTGCACTTCATCCCAGCCTGAACTGATAGCGCCTGCCCCTCTAGCTGGCTGCTTCACTGCCTTTCCTCCCTCAGTGGCATCCACACTCACTCAGAAACCCGAGTGAGAAACACCATCCCCCTTCTGTTCTCATTGTCACACCAGTCTGCCACCACCTCCTGCCTGGAAACACTCCAGCACCCTGGGAACCCTCTCCTCCCTCCCTCCACCTGCACGCCCCGCTCTGCACTGCACCCCCTTCACCTTCCACATCAGTGGTCTACACGGCTCTTTGCATGTCTGCCTCTATATCAGAGGAAATTGCTGTGAAACAACATGCAAACCGGAACATTATAAAGTGATGAAATTTAAAAGAATAAACCAGATAGACATTCTAATCATTTCTCCTTTTATTTCAGGGCCGTATGCCCTACCTTAGGAACCTCTGTTTTATCAGTCGGCCCCCCTCCCTTGAAGGGTTTAAGAACCCCTCAATGACTCCTCATCACCTCTAGAATAAAATGCTAGTTCCTTAACCTGGCATAGGAAATGGAAGGCTACCTTTTGTCTTTCTTGTCTCTTATGTCGACCTCGGCCCTCTCTCACCTGTCCTCCAAGCTTTAGACAGTGTCCTGTGAATAAGATTTAGTTTTGCATCCCAAGCGCCTAGTACGGCTTCACAGGCCAAGGGTTAATCTGCAGGTACGGTCCATGAGCGTTTCAGTCACTTGAGGTCAAGTGGGCCTGCGTTCGGATTCTGCCTCCACTACTTTTATGCGACAGGCAAATTAACCAATCTCTCCAAGCCTGAAGTTCTCCACGTGCCTAAACTGGGGATGAAAGTGGTAACGTCTGCCTTCCTTAGTTTTTGTGAGGATTGCAGATAAGGCACTTCAGTCGCCAGGCAAATCAACGGTAGGTGATGGATAAGCCATACTCCCTGCGGCCCTGTTAGGCCTTCCATTCACTTCTGTTTTGAAAGGAATGAAGTAAAAACACATGCGCCAAAATCCCCGTGCCTGATTCTCCACTTCTTCTGTCCCAGGACAGCGAAGCAAGACGTGGATGATGAATACAGCATGCAGTGCAGTGCCAGGGGCTCCCAGTCCTACTACACGGTGGCCCACGCCATCTCCGAGAGGGTGGAGAAGCAGTCTGCCCTCCTCATTAACGGGACCCTGAAGCACTATCAGGTAATGGCAAGTCACAGTCCCCTACCTGTTTTTGCCTGGAGTATGTCATGCATGTGTGGATGGCTTAAGAGGTTTGCTGATGGTGGGACAGTTTAGGTTACGGTGCTTAAAGTATTGACACTGTGCCTACAACTCTGCTTTCAGAGCACTTCTATTTTCCCGTCTTGGCTAGGGCGTATCTGCTTTCTATTTTATGGTTTGGGGATGAATTGTGTTTTAAGAAATCCTGGCTTAACGTTTGGAACCGTTTCATTGTGGATCGCTTCCAAATGGAAAACCCAGCCACATTAGATGAAAACGGAGCATATATCTAACCTGGAAGCAAATGAAGTATTTCTCCCGAAACTTCAGTGGTGGCTATAGTTTAATGCTATGGACTCAGCCCCCAAGGAATCACCATCTCCTACGTTTACGCTTTTTAAAAAGTGTTGGTGAAGTGGTGAGCATCTGTGCTTTGGGGAAAACTAGGCTGTGACCATAACGATGATGTGACCTCTGTGGGTGAGGTCGCCTGCTGTGTCCTCTCTCCTCCCAGTTTAGAGTGGTTCCAAAAGTGGGTTCCCTGGAACATTTGTCCCTTGCGATGTGCCTTAGAAAGAAAGAAAAATAGGGCCCATGGTCAAATCAATATGGGAAATACGATCAGCCGTAACTAGGATCACCATATAATTTACTGTTTCAAACTTGGATGTGAATGAGAGTGCATAGAGGCCTATTGATAATAGGCCTAACTCAGGACTGTCCAGAGCCAACCAGCCATTGGGCACTCTGAGAGAGACCCCTCTCGGTGATCCATGACATACATCAGCACACCTGTGACTCTGCAGATAGCGGTCCACACCTGCATATCCGTGTCCTGCAACAAAATAACTTTAATTTTCTGTCTCCCAAATTTCTTTACCCAACCTTGTTTTTATACATCGCCTACTAAGATCTTGTAAACCTAATGTCTTTTAGAATATACTTTAGGAAGTATATGCTTTAGGCTAACAGTTCTCAAACATTTTGGACTTAGGTTCTGCATGCTCTTAAAACCAGGCACAGTATTTGCTGCCTTGGCCTGAGAGGTGAAGCATATTGGGTTGCCCAAAAAGTCCGTATGGTTTTTTCCATAAAATAAAAGATACGTTTTTTATTTTCACCAATAACTTTATTGATTTGGATATTTTGAGTATGTCAGCCATCTCCCATTATTGGCTTCTAATGAGGAGAGGCCAGAGGTGCTGCTAAATATCTTCCAATGCATAAGTCAGCCCCACAGCAAAGAATTATTTGGCTACCATGTCAATAGTACCAAGAAACTTCGCAAACCACTTTTGACACATTCGATCAGTCACAGCACCTTCTCCATACACTGAACACATCTTTTCTTGTGTTTCAGCTGTGTTTTTACCTTTCTTGAAATACTAAAACATAACAGGTTGAAGCGTTGTATATTTTTTCCATCTTCAATATTAAAATGGCTGCACAAAAATTCACCAATTTTCATAAATTTTTTTTAATGCACCCGGATATGACAGCAGTCACAATACAATCTAACCAAATTATTTCGAATGAAGCGCTATGGAACAAAACCATACAAACTTTTTGGACAACCCGAATCAGTGACTACCACCAGTGCTGCTGTGATTTTGAGCTAAAGAGCCGGCAGTTTTTGCCCACTATTGCTTTTGCGTCGTCAGTGCAAATGTGAACCCAGTATAAAAGGTAAATAATGCCCCAAAGTTATTATGAAAATCATGCGACCTTGTGGATCTCCTGAGAAGGTCTGGGGACGCCCAGGGGTCCCTGGAGCACCCTCTGACAACCACCGCTCTGGCCGTAGTAAGGTCACGTTTTGTCCAAAGACCGTGCTATTTTCATGAGGTCCCAAGTGGTTATCATCTGACTTGACCTACCCAATGTAGACGATACTTTCTGGTGTGTTCTAATAAACTTTTATACACCTCCGTCTGGGAAGCACCTTCTCTGGGTTATTCACAAATAACTTAGTGGCACATTGATTTCTGCTGTCATCCAACACCTCTGCGGCACTTGTCATCACTGTTTCCAAACCTGTCTCACCTGCTTCCTTCCATCTGTGATGTTTATGCCCTTCTGCCTCTACTGGGCTGCTGTAGATCCCAGAAGGTGCCTTGCTCTGTCCCCCTCTGGGTTTTTGTCTCATGAAGTTCCTTCTGCCTGACAGGCTCCTTGCCATTTCTCACAAACCAAATTGAAGCTCCAAGCCTTCCTGGACCACTATGTCCATAAGTAAGCTTTCTGTCTTCTTGCTCCTTGAGACAAGTTTTTGTATCATTAATGGTTCTTTAGCCTTCCTGTAGCTGAGGCCTTCCTGCTGCTTCCTGGAAAGCCCTGTAAGCCTGCTTTAATACCCAGCCCCTCCAATTTCACAGTCTAGCAAAGTATAACTCATTTCCCACAATTTTAGTGAATTTCTAGTCCCTTCTGCTGCCAGTTTCTGCTTCTGTTTTATCTGGGATTAACAGAGATGCAAAATTCAGCCCCTTTGCCAATTTTCATTTAAAAAAAGAATTCACCACCACCCACTGTCCAAATGTTCCTGGCATTTAGTTGACTTTCCTAAAGGTCTGGAGGTCTTGGCGGCATGTTGTAGGAAAGCGGTTCCTCCAAAGCACCAATTATGGCTCCTAATCATTTCCTCACTCCCCCTCTCTATCTTTTGCCTATTTTCTCAAAGGCTCTTCCCCGTTTTCTTCTATCTCTTGGTGTTGCTGCTCTTCTGCAAAAAACCCGTAGGGTGACACGGTGTCTTGCATGGCACAAGGTGCTCCAGGTGGCACGTGAAAGCGTTTCTTCAAACCACTGCAGTGCTCTCCCTGAGAGAACCTGGCCAGTGCAACTTCATGCGTGGCACTGGCGCTTCAGCCGTTTCTTGGTGCGTGTGCACATGTGAGTGGCTTGTTGTCTCCTTGACTGCAGGCCTCTGAAGGGAGCCAGGCTTCCTACACACCTAGGCAGGCGTCCGTCTGCCACAGCTCCTTGCATGGTTCCTTGCTCAGAATAATAATTTAACAAATTTTAGAATAAATGACTTACTTTTTTCTTACATAAAACATATTAAAATTAACATTTCCCTAAGCATAACTTCATTAGCAACCTAAATTGACTTTAGCTAATCTATAGATATTGATAGATAGATAGATATAGATACTAATATTAGTATCTAAATCTATCTATCTATCTACCATTGATCCTTACTTTTAAACCCAGCATCTGTGGTATGATGATAGAAGGGAATTGGTGGTAGGGAGAAGCAGGTTTAACAATTTTGTATTTTCACCCGGCCTTTCTTGTACTTGACAGACACAGGGACCCCAAAGCTGCATCTCTGGCACAGTTCTTTTGTACTTTATAAATCTGTGGAGCGTGTTTCTAAGCAATCAGCCTTCAGTATGCTGCTTTTGGGGAGTGCCAACATTGCACAGTTTCCCTGTGCTGCCTGGGAGGTTTGTCCCCACCAGGAAATGCCCTCCTGTGGCCCAGCAGTGAGCTGGCTCCCTGGTCACCCTGCTTCCTCATTGAGGGGATCCCACCCTGTGAGGAGGCACTTGTTTACCAGATCTGTGATCTACGAGCCAAACCTACCTCTGGTTTGTCTTTAATCCTCACACTGGCTTTTTGTTCTTGGAGTGGTTTGGGTTTTTTCATGTATAATATTTCTAAAATGTCATATACTGTGCAATGCTAAGTCGGGACGAGCAGCAAAAGCTGCTTAAAATCCCACCAGTTTGCTCCAGCCCATCGTTTCTAAAATCTGATTAACACTCGGCACCTGCCAAGCAGCAGGGATGATTACAGGCTCATATTTTAAACTCTTTTTTGTGTTCCTGCTTCCCTCACTTTCCTACTGTGGGAAATCCAACATATAGCACTGAGGAGTTAAGAAGTCACAGCCTCACTTGAGTTGTATTAGTATTAATTACCTGTGCAGATCTTGGATAATTGAAGCAATTACTCTTCATTTCAGCTCCAGGGCTTGGAATGGATGGTTTCCCTGTATAATAACAATTTGAACGGAATCTTAGCCGATGAAATGGGGCTGGGGAAGACCATACAGACCATTGCACTCATCACTTATCTGATGGAGCACAAAAGACTCAATGGCCCCTATCTCATCATTGTTCCCCTCTCGTAAGTAAAGTCATTTATTCAGCATTTAGCTTTCTGTGTGTTGTAGAGTGCCCTATTAGGAGCTGGTCCTTGCTTTACATTTAAGGCAGAATTATAGCATGTGGCGGGGCTCCCGAGAACATGTAATCTGGATTTAGGTTTTTATTCCCCACCCCCACTCCCACCCCCTGCCTCTGTGGCTATTTGAGCACAGGACAAGGTGGGCCTTATTTCTCATTACTCCTTAAGTGGCTCACAAAGGGGAAAGAAAGGTTTTGATTTTTTTTAATTTAAAAATGTCTTTGATTTTTTTTCTCGTTCTGTTTCCAAAAGATTACATGTCTTCAAAAGTCTGTGTATTCTGAAATCTTTTCTTATTGTACCTTTTAAAGCAGAATCTAAATCAAAATTCTAACTGAGAAGTTTACACTAAACTGCCCTCAGTATGTGTGATTCATTTTCAGTGATTTTGCACCTTTGTCAGGACAGGTCTTTGCTGTTCACCAGTGCCCAGCGCCAGTGCCCAGCCCACTGCGTGGTTCTATCCAAGGGTGTCCACCTTTTGGCGTCTCTGGGCCACACTGGAGAACAAGTGTTGTCTTGAGCCACACATTAAGCATATTGTGACATGTAATCACACAAAAAAAACCTCAACATTTTAAGTAAATTTACGATTTTGTGTTGGGCCGCATTCATAGCCATCCCAGGCTGCATGTGGCCCACGGGCTGCAGGTTGGACCCCCCTGCTAGGGCCTTGGTGGGTACTCCTGAGAGAGGGAAGGCCTGGTCACAGCGCCCTCTGTGGGGTGGAATGTCTCTGCCCCCGAGGTTTGGGCCTCAAGAAAAAATAATCTGTTTTAGTATTTTCTCACAATTTTGTCTAAAGGAGGACTACTTGTAGACCTTTTTAATCTATATTATCTGAATCCATAGTATTTAGGCATTCATTGCATTTTGTCCACATTTTGAATATTTATGAGTGTTTTGCTTTTTATCTATATTTTACATGTTCTGACTTATATATTATGGTGATGCTTTCAGGGATTTTTAAAAAAAGGCATTTAATATTTCTTCCCCTGCTCCCTCTTGACAGATTTATTTAATATTTTCATGTGCTTTTGTAATTTCTTTTTCCTGACTCAACTTTTCTATGAACATATGTGGCAGTTTCTAAAGACTCACCAAATCACTTTGGCAATTGCTATTTTTCAATACTATATTAAAATTTAGGGAGTTTTTCTTTGCCCTCTATAGTTATGCGTTCTTTAATTTTTGTATGATTTTTTTTATGAACCAACGACAAACCTGTCATGCTTTGTGGTGGCTTATGTCTAACTTATCTCTTAATTCCACACCTTTAAAATAAATATGTAGTCAAGATATTTTATATTCTCTAGCCCCTTTCAGGGTAAGGGCTAAAAATAAATAAGAACATCTTTTTAACTGCTGACTTTTATACAAATGTCTTTTTTCATTTCCACCTTCCCCCCCCTTTTTTTTTGTTCTATAGGACTTTATCTAACTGGACATATGAATTTGACAAATGGGCTCCTTCTGTGGTGAAAATCTCCTACAAGGTTTGGAACACAGTGTTTACATATAAATGTGGAAAAGCAAAAAATAAACCCTGTTTCCTCCTTTCCATTTGCACATCTGTGCACTGTACTCGGTTGTAAAGTTTTGTCATGTACATCATGTACTAAACAGTGAGAGTTAATCATCCCAAGAAGATTACTGTAATAAACCATAATTACTTTCAGATAGTGAAATGCAGAAGAAAATTGTTAATTATCATATTGCAAGGTTTCTGATGAGAGTAATACAAATGACAAACACCACACATTCTGTGAGCTGCTGACTGGCTCCCTGTCGGGCTGCTGCTGGGCCCACTCTTCCTGCAGAAAGTCGGGCCATTACCAGGTGCCCGGCACCTGCTGTAGGCTCCCAGAGAAATGGAGCCTTCCATCAGAGCAGCAGGTTCTCTGCTACCTCGAGGTCACTGTAATTTCCTTTTCTCTCTTTCCCCTCTCAGTTTTCAGTGGGAAAGCTTCTCTATAAGGGTCAGAAAAGTGGCCAGACTGGTGCGATTTCGCCAAGCACTTTCCTCGTGGATAATGCATCTGTATATGATAATGCATATATGTGCAATCTTTAGTTATGGGTCTGGGCTCCATTACGCTCTGAATAGTGAGAAATAACACATATGTACTTCCATTAGATAATATGTACATACATATCTTTTCCTTTCTATTCAGGGCACCCCTGCCATGCGTCGCTCCCTTGTCCCCCAGCTAAGAAGTGGCAAATTCAATGTCCTCTTGACTACTTATGAGTACATCATAAAAGACAAGCACATTCTTGCAAAGGTATGTTTTAAAAAATTCTTTTATCTCTAATTATGTACCATCACACTGGAGTGTGAAGTATTCACCAAATTATACTCACTAGTACACTTTGATCATTAAATGGCTTCTCCCTCTCTCTCTTCTCTATTCTCTCTCTCTCTCTCCCATTTTTTTAGAATCAGATATATTTTGGTCCCGGATTTTAACTTTACATATACAATTTGTGTGTGTGTGTATGTCATCGATCCTGCGGCTCTTACCTATCCTCTCATAGTTCACGAGCTTACATCTCCTTAAGAATTCACCTGGCTTCCATCTGCAGCTCTTTTTCTCTCCGACAGCCCTGAACATGCGTGTGGAAGAAATAATTGTTTTTGTTGCCCTAGGTGTTGTCAGTAGCGTAACTTCATTCCTCTTGTGCCTTTGTCTCTCCCAAGACAAGTAGGTACCTCTCCATATGGTCTTCTCCGTGTGAACATTGTTCCTAGCTGTGGCTTTTCTGTATCCCTGTTTTAGGGTTTTTCCTGGTAAAATAATGGGCTATTCTTGTTTGAATTACTCTGGGCTGTTTCTGCGACTCTTTGGAGCTGGGAAAGAGTGGTTTTCTACCTGCAACCTATATCTCCTCATTTCCATGTCCTAAGTTGTCCTTTAGCCATAAAGTATAATTTTTCCCATTTATATCATCGTGCCTTCTAATATGTTCATGTAAAGGGATTGAAGTAGTTTCTTTTATGGAGCACATTTGAAGACAATTTTTTTTTCTTAAGTAATTTCTTTTGCCCTGTGGTGTTTTGAAAGCACTATAATCCGAAACTAAGTTATAGCCAGAATGGAGCAGAATCCCCATTCCTGGGGTGTGCTGCATCTCCACGCTGAACCTTTGCTCTGGGAACGGAGCGTTCCCTTCATGGCATCACAGGAAATAACATAAAGGAAGCAGGTTCCCAGGGGAGGTTTAATAATTGAGATGGCACTGGCAACAACGCTGGGTTCCGATTCCTCACATTCAGAGATGAATTTGGCAGTGTCAGAAATGATGTGTTTTCAGTATTACTGCAGGAATGTGTTTATATATTTGAGATCCTTGAAAACACATTCACATCGTGTCTCCTGCATATGTATTTCAAAATTCATTGGAGACACTTGTTAACGAGATGTATTGCTTTTATTTGTTACTAGAGAAATGGAGACCTAGAATGGCGTAGTAATTTTTTTCCAAGTGGAAGACCTAATTAGTAGTAGACCCAATAGCAACATCCAAGGCCTCTGCTTCCTTGTTTATTATTTCATAAGCCAAATTAGGCAGGGAAGCAGATATAGAATATTTATTTAAATGTATTTTATCTGCTGGCCTCTTCTCGTGCTGTTATTGGTTAGTTGGGGCCAGTCGATCACACAACCTTGGTTATTCCTAAGCACTTTTCTGTGAGGTGGTAGGGGAAGAAAACAACACAGAAACTCTGGTGGTGTCTTTTACCTGGACATCCCAGCCTGACAGGTGACTCTCTGTCTTTTCCCCTGACTTTACTGGTGCTTCTGATGAGGAAGGCAAGGGACTGTGTGTGACACTGTGCTTGTCTCCCACCCCTCTCGATGAGCTCTGCAGCAGGATCCGGGGACATCTGAGCACCAGATGCGTTTCTTGGCCATGGCCGCTATTTCGTGGGGAACGGACAGGCCTAGTGGAACATTCCTCATTGTTCTCACTTTAAGAAATGGAAAACAATGACCTTAAAGAGGGCTCGAGGGTAAAATATGAGAGAGGAAAGGGACTATTTGTCGACTTAGGAGGGAGGATTGTGTTATATGGTCACTTTTTAACTTTTGAAGTGATAGTAATGGGGGGCCAGTATATTGTGTTTAATTTTGAAGGTTTGGCTTAAATAGAGGAATGATGTTTTAGCAATGCCCTCTCTTCCAGTGAGAATATCCTTTCGTTTTAGATATCGTAAAGCAGGGGCCCTGAGCCTGGCAGGTAAGGACTTGGCCGGTAAGGAGTATGTGTGAACTGACAGAGAGCAGGTCGCCAGATCTTCCAGTTTGTTTAAAGAAAGCTGGATGTCCAGATTTTTATGTAAAATATACCAACTTGTAAATGTCAGCAACTAGTTCAAGTTAAAAAAATAAAGAACTCTGAGCCAAGTCCTAAAAGTAGTAGTCGGCCAATGTAATAGAAAAGAAGGCACGCAGCCAGAGTATCTCAGCTATAGGTGCTGCTGGAAAAATCAGTCATTAACTTGTGCTTCAAGAGGAGAGCACATTCTGTACTTACTAGGAGCAGAGGGAGCATGACCATTAAATCTGGGATAGCTGTCAGGTTACAGCATTAACAGAAGGAGTACTGGATGGGCAGACACAGGGGCTGCTCCTGGCCTAGCCATTTCATTCTGGGCCCAAGTTCCCTTCTTTGTCAAGGGGTGATTGGGAATTACACAGCCCGTGAGGAACAGTGCTGCTTTAACTTTCCATTATTACATGGTGTATTGTATGATCTCTCAGGTGTAGGATGTACACTGTTGAGATTCCTTTATCCTAAGGAGAATTCCCTCATATCTTGGACCGAGTAAGGGTTCTTTGGTTTTCCACGCCACCACTTGCCCATTGGAAACAGTTGTATTTTCCCTTGCTCACCACATGTTGGTCCCTCTTCTTGTGTCTCAGATTCGGTGGAAATACATGATTGTGGATGAAGGCCACCGGATGAAGAATCACCACTGCAAGCTGACTCAGGTCTTGAACACTCACTATGTGGCCCCCCGGAGAATCCTTTTGACTGGGACCCCCTTGCAGAACAAGCTCCCCGAACTCTGGGCTCTCCTCAATTTCCTCCTGCCCACAATCTTTAAGAGCTGCAGCACGTTCGAGCAGTGGTTTAATGCTCCGTTTGCCATGACTGGAGAAAGGGTACTGGTCTGACTTTTGTTTGTTTTTTCACTGTTTGACCATGAAATGAAATGAAAGGACGTACAGCTAAGAGCATCAGAATGACCGAAAACCCACAGGGGGTTTACAGTGTCGCTTACGCTACGAAGCTAACCAGTGAGCGCATATGTTCTCATTCCGGGGTGTTTTCCCCTCCGAAGAAAACCCCTCTGTCATTGGCCAGTGTGCCACCCAGGCCACCTGGGAGCATTCCTGATGGTGGAAAGCTTAACTACCGTGAGCCACAGGGAGGTTGAATGTAGGGTAGTTATTGACTCAATTTGACCAGATCAACTCAAACAACTGAGCATACACCTTAAAACAAATATTTGCTTGTTATAAACGTGGGCTTCTCTTTAAACTGCTTCCTCATGAAGAGTTTGTGTGTGAAACTGAACTCCTCGCTGACACTAATTTTCCGTACACACTTTTTCAGATGTTAGTGTGAGCCTCCGTTTTGTGTGTACATAAACACTCCTCACATCCGGGAGTAGCCATTTTCAGATTTCTCACCACCATTTCTTCCACCATCTGCCTTCTCTTAGAGCTCATATGTGAAATGAAGACATGAGCCATGATAAGAAAAGAAATGGGTACATGTCCTTTTGATTAGTAATTTCTTAACCATAGGAATGAAAAGCCCCTAAGAATGCTTTAGGGAAACTTATGCTGGAACTCTTGGCCCTTTCATTTTAGGTCCATTTCCTCTTTGTCAATAATGAATTGTCTCGCCCACTGCTATAGTGAAGTCAATCAACTCTGCCCCCTAGAGTTTAAGAGAGGAAGGTGAAAGGGAAAGCAGAGGATTTTATTATGTGAATATAACTATAACTTGAACAAGATCAGGGCAGAGAAGGGGAAGAGCAAGGTGGCGGAGCTTGAAACTGACCAACATAAATTGGATCTACTCTTGTTTTCATTTTCGTGTGCAAGCCTTCCTCCCTTGGTGTGTTTCTGCATCTGAGACAAAGTTAATGCTTCCACTTTAAGTGAGAACAGAGTAACTATTGCCCGGAGGTCCATCTCAGTCTTCAGTTAGTCTTGGTTACCAGTTTTGTCCCATAAAATTCTGAGCTGCTAACAGTGTTGATATAAAGCTTGTTGCTTATGAACTCTTTCCCACAAACTCGTCCTTAAGAGAAACACCCATTCATAGGCTGTTTTATCACCACCTGGTAGGCAGGTGAGAAGAGAATTCTGAGGTGTCCGTGGCCAGGTGTATAAACCTGGCCTTAATACACATAAAATGTCAAACATATATTGAAATGAGTAATAAATATAACATAAGCTTTTTTAAAAAAAAATCAAAGTCTGGTTCTCTGGCAGGTGGACTTGAATGAAGAAGAAACTATATTGATCATCAGGCGTCTACATAAGGTGTTAAGACCATTTTTACTGAGGAGACTGAAGAAAGAAGTTGAATCCCAGCTTCCAGAAAAAGTATGTTGCAAAATGCAAAAGTTGTGGTTTCTTCCCCTGCCAATGTGGTTGAAGTGCCTGCACCTGAAACTGTGTTTCTAAAACGGCAGGCTTGTGTTTTAGTTACGGGTGTCTTGGAAATATCTTAAAGTACTATTTTGTTTGAAGAGAAAAGCTAGAGAATTTAGTGTAGAGAGAAAAGGAGAATTTTGGCTTTTTCAGCCTGGTGTCCAAAAGCTGTGGGCAGATTTTATAAAACTACCAAATTCACTGAGTCTCGTTACACTTTAACTTACAGCTACTTAGCATTACATTAATTGACTTAACATTGCATTTTAATTTAATTTAATTTATTTTTTAAACCATTTTTTAAAGATTTTATTTATTTTTTAGAAAGGGGGAAGAGAGAGAGAAAGAGGGAGAGAAACATCAATCGGTTGCCTCTCACATGCCCCCAACTGGGGTCCTGACCAACAACCCAGGCATAGGCCCTGATCAGGAATCGAACCAGCGACCTTTTGGTTCGCAGGCTGGCACTCAACCCACTGAGCCACACCAGCCAGAGCATATTTTAATTTTAGATTTTTTAAAAGTTCACTAACCTCACTTGAGTTTAGTGTTGCAGGTGCCATAAAAATGTTCTGTTTGTGAGCCAAATGAGGGTTGAAGTTTGGGACTTTTGTCATTATCAGAGGGCCTAGTAAACATGTACCAAGTTTGCTGGAAGTTTATTTAATGTTTGATGCTTGTTTTTTTGTGTTTTTTTTTCCTTTTGTGTTGAATTTATTGGAATGACATTGGTAAATAAAACTCTGTAGGTTCCCAGGGTGCAATGCTATCACACGTCAGCTGTATATTGTAATGCTTGTGATGTCACCGCACTGACAGTTAGGGGACAGAGTCCCTGCATTGACAGGCCATCATCTAGTTGTTCTTGGGCGTGGTTTCTGTCCCACACCATCAACATTAAGTCTGTGAACATGTTAAGTGAGAATTTTTTCAGATTCTTTGGACACTGAGTTTCCAGAGCTTTAGAAAGTCTTCTGAGCCCTTGACCCTGCATTTTTTGGTTGGATCTGGGTATTAGTTTAATATGTGTCTGATCCTATTGTGGAGCCACACACATTGGAGTTCTAACTTTTGTTCTCTTAGACATAGACTGTTTGGCATTGTAGGCTATTATTTGTAGCATGAGATACTTTGTTTTGAGTTTTCTCGTTGGATGAGCCAATTCTGGAATGTTTTATTTTGCATCGTGTTTTTCTGGGTAACGACTCTATTTTTTGGACAGATTGTTTCATCCTGCACATTTTTAAGTAGGAGTTGGCAAATAGTGTAAGAATTTGATCACTTTGCTGAGAGATAATTTTGTTCTCTATTCATTAACAGTTGAAGAAAGATTAAAAATAAACATAGTTCTTATACCACACTTATTCCAGCAAAAGCCTAAATATTTAAATGTTTTATTGTGCTACTGAATGAATCTTGGACATTGAAAGCTATTGATATTTCTTTGACTTTCTGTGGTCTTAGCATCTTTGAGTTACCCCCTTTCTGTTTAATATGGAGCTGAGCTATTGAGCAGATAAACTGGGGAACGGATATAGTGGTCATGGGGCTGCCTTGAGCTAAATGGTCCCTAGCGTGTTGTTACTGAGAACCTGCAGGTCACAGTGGTGGAATGTTAAAGGTTTCTATCTGTCCCTTGCTTCCTTTGCTTCTTTAGAAGAGGTATAAAATAAAAGGTAACAAACTAACGTCCTTTATTTATTCATTCCATAAAACTTCTTAATCTTGTTTACTTATTTACAGGACTGGCTAATAGACATAGATTTTTAAAAACACATTACAAGTTGAAAGTATGCCCTGTTTTAGGAAAATCCATTATATAAAAATCCAAACCTCTGCAGCATAAAGATTATGGGGTCATCATTTATATTACAAAGGAGTTCTTTTCTGTTTATCCCACCATGCTTTCCACAAGAGAACTTCCTGAGTAAGAATAAACTTTGAAAAAATTAAGATCAGATTTTTCAGGAGTATATCTCCTGTATAAAGTACATCATACTCTTTAGTAGCCGGAGAGCATTGTATCTGAGGTGTGTGAAATGCCCTGCATGTGATACACGGTCTGTGGCTAAGCTGCCTTTTCCCGGAGGTAACTGGGTGGAGGGGAAATCATGAGTTCTGCCATCGGAGTGGACGAGGGTCCCCAGGGCATTCCCTGTCTCTTACTACCTGTGTGAACTTGGGCAAGTCAGTTAACCCAGGAGGTCTCAAGGTTCTCGTCAGTAAACTAGGAAGTAAATGATACCTGCTCCATAGAATCGTTGAGGGGATTAGGTGGATGCAGTGCTCATACCACTGTGCCTGGCACGTGGTAAGCCCTCAACTAGTGACGGCTGCCGCTACATATTTTTGATTTTCTACTCATGTTGCTGCTTCTGTTATGAATAGAGAGTTCTACTTTCCTGTTCATTTCAACTTTTTTCTCACTGTTCTCTCATCCTTGCACTTTCTGTGGCCCTCCCATGTCTCTGTCCCATAAACCATTCAAGGCCAAGTGAGGGGGACTAATCCCCATGCACGAGCATGTGGCCTTATTGATATCTTGTGGCCAGTGGTCATTCTCTACTTTTTCTGCCTCGTGAGGATTTTTTTTATCAGGGAAATATTGCCCATGTAAGTGTCATCCTGGGGGGTAAGCAGTATTCTTCTTCTAACATCTGCTTATGGCCCCAAACCACGGGTATGTCTTTCTCAGCCCGTGTAAAGAACCCAGGGAGGAATTATGGCTGATGGCAGGGTAAAGCTAACGATGAAGACTTCCACAGCAGTAATTCTCAAATGTTACCCTGAAAAAGCATCAGTTAGGGAAGGGTCTTTTCATTTTATTTTTTAATTTACGTCTAATAAAATCTACTATTTTGGGCGTATAGTTCTAGAAGTTTTGACAACGGCACAGTTGTATTAAAATACAGAGCATTTCTATTTCCCAGTCACCAGCCCACCAAATTCCCTGGCGCTACCACTTTTTAGGAAGAGCCTCTCTGCACCTGTAGTCTCATGCAGCTATTAATCTGTTCTCCGTTCCGTAACCTCACCTTTTCCAGAATGTTGTATGAACGGACTCGGACCGTATGTTCCAGCTCCTTTCAGCAGAGTGCCTCAGACATTCACCTGAGTTGTGGTGCATATCAGTAGTTGGTTCATTTTTATTGTTGAGTAGTATTCTATTATGTGGTGCCCCATACTTTGTTCATCCATTTGGCTGAGAGAGACATTTTGGCTGTTGCTAGTTTTTGACGATCGTGGATAAATCTGCTGTGAACACCGTGGACAGGTGTTTGTGTGAACGTAGGCTTTCGTTTCACTTGAGCAAACACCTAGGGGCGGGGTTGCTTGGTCCTGTGTTACATGCACATGCAGCTTTGTGAGAAGTTTCCGAGTAGTGTTCCAGATGGACTGAACCACTCACAGTCCCACGAGCAGTGTGCGAGCATTGTATTCCCTCCACTTTCTCATCAGTGCTGGTCTGGCATGGTCAGTTTTGTAAAGGTTTTAGCCATTTCAGAAGGTGTGTACCTTTCATTAGCATTCCTCCAGTGTCCAATGATGGCGGGGCCCTCCTTGGTGTTTGATGGGCCCCCGCATGTCTTCTGTCATGAAGTGGTGCTCGAATCTTTTGTTTGTTTATTTTTATTGGGTTGTTTCTTTTGTTATTGTTAAGTTTTACAATAGAAAATGTGTTAAAAATACAAGATGTCAACCTGCCCCAGCAATTCTGGTGAAGTGGTGCTCGAATCTTTTACTTGTTTATTTGTTATTGTTTCTTTTCTTATTGTTGAGTTTTATGATAGAAAAACTCTTTAAAGCACAAAACATCAACCCATCCAAGTGATTGTCTAGCATAGCTGGAGTGGCCTCGGGATTCTGTTTCCTCAGATGAGACGAAAGCAGGCATCGGAGGGCCACAGTTTGATGGATGCAGCTCTAGCAAACAGGAAATTTAGTTTTAATAAATATTTAATAAAGATTAGTTTTAATCAATGGGTAGTTAATAATTTTTAGGAGTCTAATGAAACACCTAGCTGCTGGCATAAAATTCATCCTTTATTCTCAGGGAGGAATGGCAATTCATAGTTATGGAATTATTTGATTACATAAAACCCAATTTAAGCTAAATAAAATTTGATTTTTGATTTAGCTCTCATTTGAGATTGTTATCTGCTGACTCTCCCCTTTGTTAATTCACATAATCAAGAACCAACTATACTTGCAATTGGCTGTGTGTCTACTGATGTCTAAATATGCTAAGACATATATAGAATATCTGAGATTAACTAGAGGTTGACCTATCTAAAATTGATGACCATTTTTATATAATCTGTGTAAAACAACCAAAAAGCTTTGTTTAAATGGGCAATTTCTATATTCGTTACATAAAAATTTGGAATGCTTGATGTAATTAATCATTACTTTGCTCCTCTCTGGCACTGTAGATCCCAGAACATGGGACTTTCATACATTTAATGTTATTGTTCGGGAATCTCAGTTTAGAAAGTGGTAATATATCACACACAGTAGTCTAGGTTCATTGTTCCAATAACACATCCTTTCGGAAGGGAAATTATAAGTGAAGAATAGTATTTGGGCAGAAACTACGGCTAAAGCTGACTATTTCTACAGGATTGGATGGGAGGAGATCCTGGGCCAATAATCACTTGCTTTGGCTCCTTGTAGGGGCCAGTTTCATCTCTCACTAATGCAAGAATTCTTAGGAGATAATGATCATGTACATGAGGTCCGCACCCCAGTTTTACACATAATTGGAGCTAAAATAGCCCTAGCAGCTCTCACAGGCCCGCCCTGTAGAGGGAATCATCCTTAGTACGAGTCGCAGATCTCGTTTCCTACGGCACCAGCATTTCTGAGGAACTTTGACATCGTGCTGTAATGGGGGGCCATCACATTTCAGAGATAACCTCAGACTCAGCAGAGTTCATGATGCCACGATTATCACAGAGCCTTCCCCCACCTCACCGCTGTCCATCTGTGTGTCTACTTTAGAGCTGTTCGTCTGTCCTGTTCTTAACACGTCGCTCTGACTGCCCGCCCTGCACACTGCACTGCACTGCACTGGGGGCTGGGCTGGCAGGTGCCGGGGCTACCCTGGAGATAGGCCGCCACGTGGTATGAGAGGCCGACAGGGGCGGTATGGAGGCGAAGTCTGCTCACCCCGGACAGTGGCGTGATGGTGAAAGGCGACATGGTCCTTCCTTCCCGTCAGGATGAGTGATCCAGGCATTCGAGTGCTTTAGGGCGGGGGTCCATAGAGCACACGCTGCAGTTTGTGTGTTTAGGGGCCAAGGTGCTTACTAGTAATCCGCTGGGGTGCAGAAAGGAGATTTTAGAACTTCTGTTTATATTAGTTTTCCTCTTACAAGTAAGCAAAGTTTTACTGATATTTAACACCCAGACTGACACTGGGACCCATGTAGTGTACTCATCAGAAAGTCGGTTACGTGCCTGGGTTAGACGGCGCAGGCCATCCCAGGCGGGACGCCACTACTTGAGGCACCTGTAGGCTCACTCACCCTCGCAGCCGGGTTTATGTACTTCCTTCCTGTTGTGCGGCATCGTGGGTTTCCCTGTACCCAGATAAAAGGATTTAGAATGATCGGATTTTAACTAAATGCCCTCAGCCCCAGAATGGACGAAGGACTTTTAAAAGATTCTGCAAAGGATTGCAGTTTGAAAACAAGAATAAGTGAACTATGAGGAAAAGGCATTCCTGCCTGTTCTTTTCCTAGTGTGGGTTTTTACCAGCCGCATCGTACAGTAATTGGGCTAGAATTGTCCAAAAAAAATTAGATATCATCAAATTGGCTCCTTGAAATATAGAAATCAATTGCCTTTAACATTAACTCATACCCTAAAAGTAGTTTATATCTTATGAATTATATGCATGCAGTAATGTTGTCTCAAATAAATATATGGGAAGCCCTGGCTGGGTGGCTCAGTTGGTTGGAGCATTGTTCCATACACCAAAAGATCATAGGTTCAATTCTTAGTCAGGGCACATACCTAGGTTGCAGGTTCAATCCGTGGTTGGGGCACTTACGAGAGGCAACCAATCAATGTTTCTCTCTCACGTCTCTCTCTCTCTCTCTGTCTCTCTTTTTCTCTCTGTTTCATCTCTGTTTCTCTCTCTCTCTCTCTCTCTTTCTTTCTCTCTCCCTCCCTCCCACCCCCTTTTCTCTTTCTGTAAAGTCAATAAAAACATATCCTCAGGTGAGGATTAAAAAATAAGTACATGGGCATATTGGGAAGATGTGCTTTAGCATGTCTTCCTGATAAGGGGAATGCCATCAGAAAAACTTAATAACCACTTCTTTGAGGGAACTGAAAGGGAAAATTGACTTTGGCTTATAGATATGGTGGTTGATTGTGGAAGATCTTAAAAGGGCCCTCAAGGTAGGGTAGGATTATAAAGGAAGCACTAAGACTAAGGAACCCCTGAGTCCTAAAGAAAAGTACAAAATCAAGCCAAATAGCTTGGAGTTGTTTGGGGAGGTGCAGGGCGCACATGGAAAATGTAGTTGGGAAGGTTATGACTGTGATTTTGATCATGTCTTTCAAACCAGCTTCTGGTGTCCCCGAAGGACAAGAAGGAGGAAGGTCAGAAGGTTTAGGTCGGGGTCCTCAGGACAGGCTCCCTCTCTGTTGTCTTGATGCCTGCAGGATGTCTGGAGTCCTTGTCTGCATGGTGTGCCCAAGCCTCCTGCTTCCCAAACTCCTCACCTCCAGCACTTAGCAGCAGCTAACCAATGGGAAGGGGGTTGAGAGTCCTGTCCTGAATTCTGCATGCGTGTGTCCCAATGCACTTCAAAACAAGCATCAGCCTCTCAGCAGTGAGGCCCAGGGGAAGGGGAACGTCAGGGCAGACCCGAGAAGCCTGAATGCCCACTTGGTCTTACTTAGCAAAGAGCTTGATAGAGTGGACTCTGTTTAATGTCCTAACTGCACCATTAAATAGCTGTATCATTTTGAGTCAGTCTGTTAAGCTTTTTGATGCTCGAGTTCTTTATGTATAAAATGTGGACAGTAAATGCACCTCTGAGAGCTCTCGGGAGGTATAATGAGAGAAGGCACACGAGGCACTAGTGCACGAGGCCTGGTCCCTACAAAGAGCTCAGGAGTATTAACCATTGGTGTCATCTTTGTCGCCACGCTCATCTGAAGATGTTTAACACTTTTCTTCACCATGATCAAATTTCACTGAGAGTTAACAGGCCGTGAAGAAGTGGGAGTGCTTCAAAGATATGACATGGTCAGGCATCTGGAACACAAAGCCTATATTAAGTACATCCTTATTTATTAAACATGGAGATTTTTGTCCACGCCCTGGCCAAAAAGGTCATTAAAAACTAAAATAAGTTTGTGATGGGTCACTTGCTTTTCTTAACTTTTCTGCTAGAGGGCCAGCCTTTCTCCAGTCTGATTTGGTACATCAAAATGAGAGGCAAAAGACTATTAATTGAGGTTCCATCGGGCCTGACAGTTTCCTTCTAAAGCAACAATCGAATGAATATTCAACTTGTCTTCATGTGGGACCTCCTCGCTCTGGCCCTCAGAGCTGAAAATAACCTGATCATTTTAATTAGTTTATTAAACATTAGGCAGCTTGCTGATTTACTTTTAATCACATTCTTGCAGATTTCTAGACATTAATATGATGTTTTTTTATGAAAATTGCACATTTGTGTTCTGGGGATTTTTTTAATAAAGAAAAACAATAATCGGAAATAATCAAGGCAGATTTTAGGCATTAGGAACACGCTAGGAGTATTGCAGGTGTGTGCTAACCACAGGCACGGGATTCCCTCTAACTGCTTTAAATCAGATTTCTGCAGTGTTTCAGATGAAAGCACAAGGGGCCCCGCCTTCTGTAGGTGGTCATAGAATCCAGCTCTGGGGTAGTTCTTCTCTACCTGTTGTCCTCACTAGATAGTATCCTCTCATCTCTCAAAACAGGGCCAATGACAGTCAGCCTAGGACTGTTAGGAGTCTCATTGTAGGACTGGTATTGGGAGTAGCCACGTATCACCATCTGAGAAAATGTTTTACAGGGAAACTCATAGGATATTGTTCAGTCACTGTTCTTCCTAAAGCTGTCCTATTCATGTGAAAAGGGGGTGTCGTTGGGAAGCAGAGGGGATACCAAAAACGTCCTCTATATTGAACATCTTTGAATTTGAACAGTTTGCAAGTCTCTCTCTCTGTCAAACGTGGGACAAGTCAAGAAGTTCCCAAAAGCATGACCCCAGCCCCAATTACATAGAACCTTCGGAAGGTCCCCTCGTCACAACGGTGCCTTTAGCAATGATGACCGTGGTCTATTCCACCCCCACTCCAGGAATACAAGTCAGGGAACATGTACCTTCATGGCTCCTGGAGGGCTGCCAGCAGCTGTGTCTCAGCAGCCTCTTTAGGGCAGGCACCTCCTCTCTCCTGCTCTTACCCAGCTACTGTTCTTTTTTCTCCAGGTTGAATATGTGATCAAGTGTGACATGTCAGCCCTGCAGAAGATCCTGTATCGCCACATGCAAGCCAAAGGGATCCTCCTCACAGATGGTTCTGAGAAAGATAAGAAGGTATGTGGCAGAAGACGATACAACTCACAATGTGTACGTCTTCTTGTGACTGTGACATCCGATACTCCAGTGGAGCAGTCGGCTAATGCCCATTCGTTCAAGCAAATTCCTGGGCCTCTTCTCTAGCTATTGTAGCTGCCAAAGGAAATCTCCAAACCTCTTAACTGTAAACTGCTTTGGGGCAAGAAGAGAGGAGTTAAGTTCTCATCACCAGAATAGCTCCACTCCTGTCATTTCTGCAGAAAATGTATTCCGCCTAAAAGTGGGGTGGGATTTTAGAAGTTCCATTCCTGGGGCATCTATTCTGTGCTTCTGTCTTCCCAGAATCCTAGAGAATAGACAGTCATGTCACAAACCCATCAAGTTGACATAATTCCTTCCTGGAGGATAAGTTAGTCACAAGAAAGGTATTATATCTAACCCAGAAACTGCTATATTTTAATAGGAGCTTTGAACCACGGGAGGGGTAGGTCACTGAGAAGACCTATGGCCCTTTGCCCTTCCTATAGAAGCCCACGTTTTAAAAACTGGAAACATCTGATCACTTAATAATTTGTGCTATTTTGACTCACTCCTCTTGTTCTTAGGGGAAAGGAGGCGCTAAGACACTCATGAACACTATCATGCAACTGAGAAAAATCTGCAACCACCCCTATATGTTTCAGCACATCGAGGTAAGTCTGTATTCTTTCCATCCTGATCCGGTTGGTGCTGTTCCTACTAATACTACTTTAAAAAAAATTTTAATACAAAAACAAAACAGGGTTAAAACATGTATTGAAAGTAAAACAACAATTCTGCACATCTGATAGCCTAACAGGCAGAATTAACAAATGTGAATTTTCTGGTTATGGATGCTTTTTGGCACCAAGCGCTTGAGCATCTGCAATTTTATAGCCAAGAGTTTAAAGTGGTGAGAAAATGTTGTAAGCTATGGCTCATTGTGTGGGTTTTGGTTAAGTACTGTGAATTGCCTTGTTATGGGAGGCGCTGTGAAATTGAAGCTAATGATAAATACATCCAGTTTTCTAAGGATGCTGTGAAAAAGTATTAAAATGATGTATTTGTACCTGTTGAAGAGAAAGATGTTTTTAAAATATTTTCTCTGTAAAAGAAGCTGTCCTTGGTCTGTTACTTAGATTTGTGTTCTTCCTTTCTGGCTTCTATCACGACAATGTAAATTCAGGCTTTTAAACTGACGCTCTAGTCGCTAAGAAGCTATTTTTAGGGGTGAGTTCATTTTCTGCCCTATTTGCTGCAGGTGAGTAAGTTTTCTAAACTGACAGTTTCACCCCAGTAGAAACAATTGACTTGAGCAGGCAGGAAAAGGAGCCACAGTCGTAACCTTCACTTTTCACTGTCGCTGCTGAGGCCCACCGCCCTGGTGGTGGTTCTCTGCCCGCGTACTGCCTGCTTTCCACACACGGGAGCAGGGGCCTGGGGCAAGTCCCTGCAGGGCTTGGCTGTCTGCACCAGCCTATTAAAAAATAAGTACACAGAAAGCTCTGGGAAAATTAAGAGTTAATGATCACAGTATAAACATGGGGTTGAACATTCTTGACTCTGGCAATTGTTTTTTTCGCCCTTATTTTTGGTAGCTGTCAGAGAAGAGTATTTCTTGGGCGCCTTCTCCCTACACTGGCGCCCTGTCCCAGCTGGGGTGGGGAATTAGAAAGAGGCCGGATACGGCCGTTGTCGTCAAGTGCATAGGACAGAGTATCTGCAGACAAAAGAGCCCTAGGTCTAGGTAAAATGACAGTAGCAAGAACACTAAAAAAAAGAAAAAAGAAAAAAAGAAATTCACCAACAAGCCACAGGTATTTAGATTCTTAGACGAAGTGGGTGGAGAAATCAGTGTGCAGTAAGACCGTACCCGAGGCTGCTTTGTAACTCACATTGCTCCTACTGGGGTGAAACTCTCAACTTGGGAGACTCATTCACAGGTACTGACCTGGTGTAAATCCTTCCGTCTCTCCAAGCTTTACTGTACCTGACTTGCCATCAATGGTAGGGGCCTGTTAGGAACTGGGCCGCACAGCAGGGGGTGAGCTTGAAGGTAATGTGCTTGAATCATCCCAAAACCATCCCCCCACTACCCCGGTCCATGGAAAAATTGTCTTCCACAAAACCAGCCCCTGGTCCCAAAAAGTTTGGGGACCGCTGGATTATAGGACTGACAAGAGGACAAACTTTAAACAAAGTAACATGGGAAGCATCTTGTAAACTGATACGTGTTGAATGGATGTGAGATATCAGTGGATTAGTGGTGGGGCTGTGTGTTGGGTTGGGGGGAGCCCCCAAAAAAGGTCTGATGGTGAAAGTGGGGTCACATGAGGTTAACCTGTCAGCCACTGTCTCACTTTTCCTGAAAACAATGTGGAGATACTTACTCTGCTATATAGAGGGGTTTGAGGACTCAGGTTAAGAAAATTAAGTCTCAGTCTGACATCATTTTGGTTATCATACAAAAATCGACCTTTGAAACATGCTAGGCCACATCGGGAAGGGAGGGAGGCCCCACCTCCCGTCAAGCTTCTGCCTGCAGCCGCTCGGAGGGGTGGAGGGAGAGGGCGAGCGTGGGGAAGCTGAAGCTGAGTAGCTGACCTCCACTGCATGTGTGTTTACGTTTTCAGTGGCAGTCAGTAGAAAGACAGACTTGGATTTACAATTTTTTTAACATAAAAAACTTTCAGAGCATAATCCTAGAAACGAGAACCCCAGCTCTTGGCCGATGTATTGCAGTTCTGGGTCACACATGGTGTGCGCCTTTTGCTTTTGTCTTTGTTTTGTTCGCTACACAACCTTTGTTTGTACTAAGCCGCAGCAGAAGCCCAGTCTCTCCCGTAGGCTCTCTGCCTCCCAGGAGCCTTCAAACCAGAGGAGTGAAAACAGTATTTTTTCAATGATGCCATTCCTAGTCTTATCACCGTGTGCTGACATGTATCTCTTTGGTTTTTACAGCCCTGCTTAGAGACAGGCTTTAGCACCTAAAATCTAGTAAAGAGTGGCTACCTATGGGGAGAGAAGGCGTGGTTCTTGGAGTCGGGTGGGGTTTTTGGCTGTTGTCCATGAAGGGCCGCATTCTGGGGGGCTGCCTGCATGGATGACATATTTGAGAGGAGAGCCCAAAGGGAAAGATCTCGTCCCCTTGGAGGAAAAGCTTCAGTGACCCTGGAAGGAAGGAAAGCAGAAAAGGGAGACAGCTGGTGGCTAATCTGAAGGTGTGACATCCTCTCCTTCCCCGCAGATGGTCTCTCTTTCCTTAAGTAGGAACGGAAAAACCACACGGAGAGAGCAGTAATGTATTTCTCCCACAGACTCAGGAGGGGGGAATTGGGTGATTAAGTTCTGCGTTTTAAAACTGAGAGTGGGATGCCTTTGGGAGTGGTGCACATTTAGGGCCTTATTTGCAATAGAGAAAAGTGCAGTATGGAAGGGATGTTAGGAATTCACTAAACTAAGATTTGAAATAAAGTGTGCAGCCATTACTTTCACTGTTAAATGTTCTCACAGTACATTTATGTGCACATTTTAGTCCTCACTTGCTCGAATTAAGTTCTTCCTCTAGTCTAGACTCTAAGCTCCTTGGGGGCAGATATTTCCATGGTTTCTGGATCCCCAGCATGGGCCCAGCTCATCCCTGGGCCTGCAGATGTTTATTCCCTGTTTGATGAGTGAACTAACCCTGTCGTCTCAGCCTGACAGTCCACAGACTTGCAGAAGTTCACAGTATACACTTCTGGCAGAATCCAAGTCTGAATTCAAAGACATTGAGCTTCTGGTCCATCTTATAACAAGTGTGTCTAATTTATTATTTTGTTTGATTATACTCTAGAAATAGATAGAATGACCTCATTAAAAGAGTAATCATTAAGTTGTTAAATGCCTATCTGTTTTATTTTTTTAAATCATTTTCTCTTTCTCTTTTTAAAGGAATCCTTTGCTGAACACCTGGGCTATTCAAACGGAGTCATAAATGGGTAAATCTTAAAAGTATTTTTTTCCTCCCAAAACTAGTTTGTTAGTCCTGCCTCAACTTTTATCACACATATACATCCAGCCAGCATCCTTGGCCCTCCTCTCTCCTCTGCAGAGCGTACAGAGGTTGTTAACCAAAATGATACCACCATTCATTCACTTTTACTTTAATGGCATAAATTACTGCATGCCTTGAGTAACTGGCTAGTCAAAGGACATAGATCTTATTTAATAGACTTAATAGTACCCTAGTTTTAAAGACATTGTCGAAGCTCCAGAGGGTTGTTATTTATAACCAATGGTGTAGCTTAGGCTCAAAGAGTGTTTATCATATTAAATTTCAAGTTGATATTTAATATTAACAGGCAAGAGTAGAAATGTCTCATCTGCTATAAATATGTATGACTTTACAGTAATTTGTTAGAATATGGTCTGTATAAGGAACATTTTTCATTAGCAATGGACACAGAAGAGAATCATGGCTTGCAACAATAAAAAAGAAAATATTAACAGAAAGTCTGTGTTTTTTGCTTGCCTTGCACCGGGGAAAATGTTTCGTTAGGATATAGGAGTCATTCTTGGGTCCCAAGGACAGACTGTGTCACTGGGCTGAGAACCAGGAATTGGAACACATCCAGAACCAGTGCCACTAGGCTCCCCTGCCTCCCTTTCCTCTGTGTCCTGTGGCCACTCCTGGTGCCATCGGGTTGGCCAGGGTTGTATATTAAAATCACGGCCACAGGGGGTGTTTGGAGGACCATTCTCAGAACAGGGGAGGGATCTTGGGAAGACCTACAATTGAAAATGTGTCTTCTTAGAGGTAACACATACTGTGTCAGAAAATCAGTGACCACGTGATACACTCCTTTGCAATGACTGCACGTGCACTGGCGAGTTTTTCAAACATCAATCCTACAGTGAAGTTTTAGTATCATAACACATCCTTGTCGATAAAAGAGAAAAGTGGTTTGTTGTGGAGGGAAAACGGGCCCTACTTTAGCTTATTGAGACTCCTCTCCATCTGATGGCAGTACACGTTACCATCGTAGTTTTGACTTGAACTTCTACCTAAACCAGGACTCCTGCCCCTGCCCCAGTGCATTCCAACACAGTGTACGTGGGGATCTTACAAAAAGATATGCCAGCTATTATCACTCCACTGTTCAAACCACACCCCCCCATCAAAGGCTGTCCATTGCACCTAAAACTAACACGTGCAGTGTGGTGGGCAGAGCCCTGTGGGGTCCGCCCCGTTCCCACCTTCTGCCTCTCCACTCTCATCTGTAGTATTTTCCGCTCGCTTCTGTGCAAGCCAGCGCCCCAGTTTTCCAGTTCCCCAGACTCACCAGGCTCTGTCTTACTCCCCAGGGCCTTTGCACATATTCTTCCCACAGCCTGGTAACTTCTCTCCACTCCCAAACCTCCATGCTTCACCTGGCTACCTTTTGCTCATTATGTTAGATTTAAGCTAAACTGTTATTTCTTTTTCTTTTCGTTTTTTCTTTGAATTGAATTTATTGGGGTCACATCTCTTCATTGAGGTCACACCTGACACCGAAAACCAGTGGGTGGAAATTTTTTTTTTTCCTGAAGAGCCAGATCTCAAATATTTTCATCTTTGGGGGGTCAAAAAGTCTCTGTCACACCTACTCAACTTTGTCCTTGTAACATGAAAGCAGCCATAGACAAAACAGAAATGAGTGAGCAGGGCTGTGTCCCAATAAAACTTTATTTACAAAAACAGCCAGCAGGCCAGGGCTGAAGTTTGCTAAACTCTGCTCTCATCTAAAGAAGGTAATAATGTGTTGCAGTAAGTTCTCTCATAGCAACTTGCTATTTTTCTTTTTAGTACTTATCACAATTTGTAATTACCCATTTTGAAGGCAGGGATTCTGTTTTACACATGCCTAGCATTGTGCTTGGCACGTTGTAGGTGCTCAATAAGTATTTGAATGAAGCTTAAGTGCCCTAAATTAGCAATTTTATATTCTTAATGATTAGAGGTTTAAGTACATACAACATACACATGTATGTGTGTGTATGAGAAAGTATCGGGGACATGAAAGGGTTTCCATTTCTGTCATCATATCTGCATACGTGATGCACTCTTTATGAATTTTTTATAAATATATTCTATTTTTTCTATTAAATACTCTCCCCGCTTTGGAGTGGGTATTCCTTTATTCGTTCCGCAGTTATGTATTGTTTACTATGCACAAGGCATTCTGTGAAAAGCAGAGTTATACTGGATCCTGCTAGAAGACAACAATAATACTGTCTTCTTGTTTTGCATCTTTGCGTTCAGGGCTGAGCTGTATCGGGCCTCGGGAAAGTTTGAGCTGCTGGATCGTATTCTGCCCAAACTGCGAGCAACTAATCACCGCGTGCTGCTTTTCTGCCAGATGACGTCTCTCATGACCATCATGGAGGATTACTTTGCTTTTCGGAACTTCCTTTACCTGCGCCTTGACGGTGAGTATGTGAGGGATTCCAGTGCTGCTGAGAGTGCAGAGCTGAGGGGCACTTCGATCCAACCTCAGCGGGAAAGGAGGGGTGAAACTGTTGAAGAATTAACCAACGGGGCGGGGGGCAGCTTTCCTAGGTAGCAGTTTCTGTACCCTCAAGTGTGAAATAAGCTGAAATCATTTGCACAGCTGTTCATCCCCCACACAAGCTAGTACGAGTGGACTAGAGTCATTTATGAGTACCACAATTAAACTGCACTGAAATAAAACTTAAAAACCTTCCTTGCTCTTAGGATTATCTATTTCCTATTCACTGTACAGAAAGGATATTTTGATAAGCCATGTTAAGGCGTGTTTTAAGGGGCTAAAGGCTATGTCTCCTTTTTTCAGTGATACAGTAATAGTTCATTTAAAATTATATTTATTTATCATTAAAGCTTCTCTCTTTTGCTAGGCAGAACATATCTATAGGGCTTCATTGTTTCCTGGATTTTGCAAACTATATAAAATATTTACCTGATATTAAGAGTGAAATTGAAACACCATGCCCTAAAAAATTAGTAGGAAAATATGAATTAGTAAGAAAGTATAAATTTAGGTATACTTCCTAAATTACTATAAGATTTTGATATCAGCCCTAATACTTTAGAGATGAAAGATATTAAAATTTTCATATTATGGCAAGGAATCCCAGATACAGAAGAGTACAGTATTGCTAATACCAGTTTTTACCTAATGTGATGCACAAGTTGCTGTTAAATGTTGACTTAGTTTATGTTTCATTGAAAGTTTTGTTTTATTTTCAGTGCAACATTTTATCCCCCTCTTTTGCCATAAATTAGATGTAGCTGGATATATACCAAACCTCAGACTTGCTGTACTTGATTTTAAGTGAATTCTCTTTATGATTCACCTCTTAGGATATTACCATTTTTCAAATTGATCATTCCTCTGACAGACGTGATTTTTTAAAATCTTTTAACCTCTCTCCTTCAAAGTTACTGAAAACAGATGAATGGTTAAGTAAATGTTAATTTTGAATTCAGGACACAGTTGCATCATCCCCAGTCTGTCTCTTTTGGCAAATGTCCTGTACTGGGTTTGTCCTCTGACCTGACCCTTCCAGCCCTGTCCGTGGGCGAGATCAGCACTGTTCATTTGAAAGAGGGACTCTCCTCCCAGTGCTGCTCAGGTGAGGGGCAGCTAGCGCTGTGTTCCCAGCACCACCTCTCCCCCACAGGCATCCTACCTGTTGACTACTCTGTGGCATTCTGATTTGAATCTCAGCTCTTTGAGGAGAGCAACCAAGGGATATTCGAGCCTGTGAAACGGGCCAGGAGTGATCTCCGTGAAACACGTCCCTCACGTTTTCTCGCCAGTCCCAGAGCGTACCTTCAGTGGTCTGTTGGTTGCTGTCCTTGTGGTCACTACTACTGACAGTCATAAGAGCTAACTTTTATGGAACGCCTACTCTGTGTGGGAGCCAGGCACAGCGTTCCATGTGCATTTTCTCAATCAACAAGCTCCTCTTATCCCCTGTTTACCAAGGTACTAATATGGTCCCCACTTAACAGATGAGAAGACAAAGGTTTTAGAGAGATGAGGTAACTTGCCAAAGGTTACACACGAGGCAAATGGTGAAACCAGGCTCTAGCTTGGATCCCTCTGTCTCCAAATTTACTGCTTTGGCAGATCTAGTGAGCTATAGACCCTTTCTGAAAATAATAGTCTGCTTCTCTAGCAACAGCATTTTAAGGATGATTTCGAACTTAATCAAAAAATTGTAATTGATTGATTGAAAATAAGCAGGCACCAGGGATACGGGATGAGTGAGCCCTTAGTGTTCCTGCTGCTAAAGCCCTCACCATTAGGTTGGAGGAGACAAGGAAGCAAATTCCATCAAGTGTCACGGATGGAGTGGAGAACGCCACACAGACTTCAACCCGCAAGAAACAGCAGTCACTTGTTGTAAGGGCGGAGAGAGTCTTAGGGAAATAGTCGGTAAACACATGGACACATCAGTGCACCACTTTCATTCATGCTGCCCCCTAGCCCAATTGTTCAAATGACTTCAGATTTTCATTGCCAAATTTGACGTCTTCAATTTCTGACCTCAGGAAAGAAAAAGAAAAAAAAAAGTGCTTGATGACAGCTAAGCAGATTTTTCTGCAAAGATTGTGGTTGCATGAGTAGATTTAGTTACTATTCCATTATAGTCTTTGTTTTCACTGGAAATGATTTTTGAGTGAAAGCAAGTGGTGAAGTTACATCCTAGAAGACAAAGTTTTCCAAAAGCACTTGACACTAAGTTAAAATTAGTAATCATGAAAGCCTGGCAATGTGTTCCTTCTGGCAAATTCCGCAGTTCTCAACACAGTTGCCTTTGCTATTAACTGTATTCTCGGTGATGTTCTGCATCAAAGACCAAAAGAACACAGAACAATTCACATTAAATCCTGTGCCACCTGCATCGAGCATTCTCTTGCCCCTGGATAAACCCTGACAAGGTAGCTCAAATCTCCCTGAGCAGTATGCCAGAGACTGCTGATGATCTGCAGAGATCTTGACTCGGGGAGCCTTTGACTAGTGGAAATGGTAATGCAGCATATTCTGAACCTTGTAATAAAAAAATGCCATTGCTGTTCATGAAGAGTGATTTAATCATATTGCTCCTTGGCTTTAACACTTCAAGTTCCTAGCTAATTATATGGTTTAAATGCATACCAAACATGTGGTTGATCTATATTTGCTTGATATATTTGCCACAAGGCCTAAAACCTCCTTTGACCAAATAATTTTGATATTCCTTTTGTTTTTTGGTGCCTTATTTTGCACTTAGGGTTATTTCATCCCATGTAGGCACATCCACTGATTATTTTTTTGGTGGATCAAACCTGAACTTATCCCCAGAGCATTTATCGGTGCAGAGTTTTTATGCCCTGCTGTCAGAAAATAGATGTTGTCTCTGGGAACTTCTTTCTGCATTTTAGAAGCATTTTTTTTTAGTTTTGGGTTTCTGTGACTTTTCATTTAGTTTAAGACAAAGGGTAAATATGTGAATCATTACTTCTTTTAAGTGATTTTTCCAAAATTACTGCCACTGGGAAGATAATGATAACAAAAAGTTTTCATGATAGAACAGATTGTCCATGAGAATTGTGAACAAGTAATTGGAAAGCCAGTTCCAAAAAGAAAAGAGAAGTGAGCCCCACAAATTTGAAACCTCGCTCAACAAAGCACATTTCGTGCTTCCCCCCCAAATTTCAAGTTCTTACGGTTCATTGTTGCAGGATTTGACCAGGTCACTAAACTTGGAATGAGACTCAGAGAGTAAAATGAGCTCTAAAGAATGTTGCTTCATTAAATGAGAGCCCCCCCCACCAAAAGTCCCTTTCGCTGCATACAAGGAATTGGTTCTTTTTCCCTCCTCAGGAGGGTACTTATTATTTTTATTAATATGGAAAACAGATCCCCCCATGTTTGGAAACTCGACCCTCATAGTAACTTGATTCCATTAACTGTAGTCACGTAACTGTTTTAATCCCCTGAAATAAATTGCTAGTACATTTTCGTCCTTAAAGAAAGAACACCATGTAGAAATAATATTTGTACAGCAGGCAGTTAGGGACTATCATGTAACATGCCTATATATTTCCCAATAGCCCAAAGCCTTTTCAAAACTCTGCAGCCACACTTTCCTGGTGAAATATGTTCAGGCAGAAGATGGTAGGGTTTTTTCCCTTCCACGGTGTGGTTTAGGTGAGTACATGACCGATCCACGGGATGTGATTGAGTGGCTGACTTTGGGACACGAGTGTGGGTGCCTGGGCATCTGAAACGTGAGCAGCGGAGTCCGTGGTTTGGTCCTCCCTGCTCATTCCCTCTGTTGGGGTCTCTCCAGGCGCCGTGGGATGAGCCACCACCAGGCGTATGACGTGCTGCGCTGTTGGCTTCAGTTCTGTGTTCTTTGGACTCAACAGGGCAGAGAACATCAACATGAGAAACAGAACGAGAGATTCCTTTTCTTTTCTTTTTAATTACTGGGGCTTCAAGTCTTGCTAACAAGGGTAAAAATATTCCATCCACATTTTATGTTTCCACCAGCCAGATCGCGCTCTGTAGCAATCCAAATGGTAAAGTGTGGTAGAAATTGATTTCCCTTTTGTTTCCTTTCTCTTGGCATAAGCAAGACCTCACACTAATGCCTATTGGCAAAGTTGCCTTAAGCCATTATAATAATCAGTTTTTGCTGTGTATGTGTGTGCACATGTTTGTCTTTAAAAATATTTTGTGTTTTAAAGCGCAGAAACACATCCAGAAGACGTTTTCATTGAGTTTTAGGTTAGGATAAGAATGCTGTAGGATCTGGGAAGTCGCAAAGGTGCCCGGTCCAAAAGGCTTAAACTCTTTCAGCATCTCAGAGCCGTAGGTAATAGACACAGTGTTCCTTCTTGATGTGACAGAAGTCCATCTTTCTAATTTTTTTTTTAATTCCAAAATGTTCAAAGTTCCTTTCAAACAGACAAAACCTCGGGGGAGAACACCTTGCCAGTGCTAAGAGGGGCCTGAGTATTCCTCAAGGGAGCAGGCCTTTTCGTCTAGCTCTGCGCCATTTTCAGACAGGACTAACTGGCAAATTTATTTTTCCGACCCCCTCAGGCACCACCAAGTCTGAGGATCGTGCTGCTCTGCTGAAGAAATTCAACGAACCTGGGTCCCAGTATTTCATTTTCTTGCTGAGCACAAGAGCTGGAGGCCTGGGCTTAAATCTGCAGGCGGCTGACACCGTGGTCATCTTTGACAGTGACTGGAACCCGCACCAGGTTTGCGTGTCCCTGACTTGGGTGCCCAGCCCGCCCCCTGCAGAGGAACTGAAAGACCAGCAGTTTTGTCACTCACGTTTGTGGGGCAGAGCAAATTTCTAAACGGGGCCATCTTTCCAAAGGAAAAGTGGCCCAGCACATGATTCATATGTCTGTTTTCTCCCTTGGAGCGTACTGAGATGTTTTATTCATACCTTTGATGTGCCTTTGAAGAGCTCAAATTTGGGGTAAAAATACTTAATTTCTGCTTAGCTTCAACCTCATTTCTTGGGATTGCCACTGAACAAAGGACATTCAGTGGAGGATAAATCAAAATTGCCCCAAAATCACAACAATAGCAGCTCACATTGATCAGCCCCTTCCCCTGGGCCAGCCTGTCTCTGTGCCTTGCCTCATCCGGTGTTCACGACAGCCCTCTGAAGCTGTGACTATTACTGTTTGCTTCTCTACAGTCAGGAAAAATGAGTCCCAGGAAGCTTTAGCTAATTTCCTCAAGGTCAAACAATGAGTACATTAGAGTTAAACTTAAAAGTCTATGTGTTTTGCTTAAAGTCATCATCAAAAATATTCTGTGGAGCATCTGTTTTGAAGTTCTTTTAGCCAGTAAGTTTAGAGTCAACCTTTTAAAGGAGTCCTTTGATGCCTGATGAGAACAATAGAACGGGCCCCTTGTGGCACTGGGTTCTTCATTTACGCTGGAAGGTTGTGCACGGGCCTATCAGATATTGGGTGTCATGATATTCGTCAGCTTCGGTTTGTACTGGAATAAATGTTCATTCAAAATAGCAAAAAAGGAAACTGTAGCTCTACCATCTGAAGATGAATCCCACATCAGCTTAACCTGGGCTTCTCCCTCCACCTTGGTTTCCTCAGTGGTAAATATACAGAATAATACTGTCTCACTGGTCCATGGTGATGATTGGGTGGAAAAGACAGTGATTTTGGCAGGAAGGTGGGGCTCGAGGGTTCATTAGAATGATGAGGGAGCTCTTTAAAAAGCATACGTGCCCTTTCCCTGCTGCCCCACCCCCATTTTTAAGGTGCTTCCCACCCATGTAGACTCGATAGGCTTTTCTGTACATTTAGACGCTCCCAGAAGAGTCTGACATAGGTTTTTCTCACACAGCAAAGACCACTGGTTTACAGGATAAACCACTGGCCCCAGACCTTTGGGTGGCCACCAGTACTGGACCATGTCATATACCCACCTGTCACTCTCTCTAGGTGGCTATGGTAGAGTTACTATCAAATCTTTCTGACCTTGAAAAGGATTTCAAACCACCAACACAAAGTGTATTTGTTCCAAATTTTTGGGAAGTATGTTAATATGTTTTTATATCCCACACTGCATTCCAAAGCACAGGTAGAATTCGTGCTTACGGTTCTCCTTTGGACCATTGTGAGTTCAGTGTCTGTCCACAAACATTAGGTGAGCGGCTGCTCTGCCACCCGCACCGAGCTAGCTTGGGCATCCAGAGGGAGCATCTGTGACTTCTCTCCTCGGGGTGCTCAGTGTGGTTGGATGTTTAGGTTCCCCTCCTGGCTGCTGCCTAAATCTTCACTGAGAAAAAGTAGCCAGTCCATAGGTGAATAGAGCTCACTAGATTTTATCTTCCAAGGTAAACACTTCTACAGAAGCTCAGCTGTCCGCCTTCACTGGCACAGTGCTAATTCTAAGAGCCAAAGGAAATCACTGTTTCTGGAAATGCTAATTTACCATGAGAAAGGGTGCTGGGACATATATGCCTCGCTCTCTCTCTCTCTCTCTCTCTCTCACACACACACACACACACACACACACACAATCATGTGTGCACACACACGAACTTTTATGACCAGTAGCTAAAGATGGAACTCAGAATCAAAGTAAATTACATGAACAACAAACAGTTCACTTTTAACTGCATACGAGTTAAAACTTAGTCAACCACAGGACCCCAAATTTTGGGGGGGATCTAATTTACCACAGATTTCTCAACTTGGCTATACATTTTTGGAAGTATTCATACCTGCTACAGGTAGATTCATCTCCCTCTGGTTTGGTCAAGCAGGCTGGCCAGATTTGTCATGTCTACCACTTAAATGTGGCCATCAGTCTGGGCAAACTGTTGTTCCCTATTTATTTATCTTTGGAAATTAAGGACCTTAGAGTGATACAGATTAGTACACATTTTTCATTTAAAAGGTAAAACTAAATTCTATTAAGCAACAACTCTACCAGACACCGTGAGGCACTTAACACAGCTAATCTCAGGTAATACTCAAATATTTGACACATAAGGAAATCTGTCAGTATTAACGCACGCAGGACCACAGCTGGATTCAAACCTGTCTGTCAGGGTTTGGGTTTGAATCCATCCCGCCTTTGGGCTCTCTCTACCCCATGCCCCTGCGGAAATGTTACGTAGCCCCCAAAATGAAAGATGTGGAGCTTTTTACTTTGTTGGCTTCTGCATACATTGAAGAAAATTCTGTAATTATTCTTTATCATGTTGAATCAAAATTAAGGTATATTGATGAAATAGGGGGCTTACTTGATATAAATAGATTAAAGATATCCTTAACATCGCTATTCGGAGGCCCTGGCTAGAAGCAAAGGCAGGACATGAATGTGGCATCAGCAGTAAAGTCCCTCAGGGCTACCAGGACTTTCATTCCCAAACTGTTGATTAGAACCATGGTCTGGTGCTGTTATTTTCAGCCCGTGGGACAGGATGGAGCTCTGTTGCTAGCTGTTATGGAATGGTCGGCCTCAAAGTTGCCTGAGGGGCCCTCTCTTTGGGCTGTGTGTCCACAGACATGATCACACCCAAATCAGCGTGGTGAAATTTCAGACCACGAAGACCTCAGAAACACTAAAGCATCCATCCACTTAATAATCACAACACTTACTTCTTTGTCACAATATTCCCCCCAGCGCTGGCGTTTTGGCTTAGGGACTCACAGGCTTACACTGCATGAACTTCTACAGCCTAAAAATGTTCATTTTTGCCACTTTCCAAACTGATAGAGGGACTTAAACATACAGAGAGGCCACTACCACCACCACCAAGAAACAAAACAAAGTGGAATCATGGCCTGAGAATTTAAGAACTTACTACTCTTAGTAAGTTTACTCTTTGTAGCCGTTCCATACCCTCTGCCTCCTCACTGTCATATTCTGCTGCCACCGCGTTTCACTACTTTTGTGCTTTATCACCTCCTAGGACAGGGTTCAAAACTAGGACCCACAGGCTGAGTGTGGCCTGCCGCCTGTGTTTGTACAACTGACAAACAAAGAATGATTTTCGCATTTTTATTTTAGTTTTTACTCATCTGAAGATGTGTTTATTGATTTTTAGCGAGAAGGAAGGGAGACACAGAGAGAGAGAGAAAGGGAGGGAAAAACATCGATGTGAGAGAGAAACTTTGATTGGTTACCCCCTGTAAGCACCCTGACAGGGGATCGAACCCACAACCTCTCAGTGTATGGTACGATGCTCCAACCAACTGAGCAGCCTGGCCAGGGCCACATTTTTAAGTATAAAAGTAAAATTGAAAAAAATATACACCAGCCTTTTGGTGAGAACAGTTGCCCAGTATTTGCTCTGGGTCCCGACAGCCTGCAATGTGTTTACTCTTGGGCCCATCACGGAACTGGCTTCTGGCCCCTGTCCTAGGAGACACTCAAGAGGGCGATGACATAAAACCTTCCATCCTGGCTTCTGCTTAGCTGCCCTGGTGACGATGTGTTGAGGGAGACGACTGACTAGAGGCTCTGAAAATGAAATTTAGGGTTTATTTTTCCCTCTCTGGATTTTAATTATCCACCTCACTTTCTCCTCTTTGGAAAATAATCTAATTTGGGTGAGTCCCAGCTGTGTCCATGGGGTTCAGCTGCCTGATATTTATATCAGCTTATTCAAATATCTTCTGAGGAAAACTTTCGCCTAATTGGCCATTTGATTGTAAAGGTCCCTGCAGCCTGGGCAGACTGTGGCCTGTTGCTTCCTTGTGTTGTGAGGGTGACGGGAGACTGGTGGGCTCGAGGGGTCGGGCTTGCAGCTGCGGAGCATCGGCTCTGTGCAAAGTCAGTGCTAGGGACGCAGGATGCAGGGATCCGACCTTTGCCCTACACAAGTACACGAGTCTCCTGGGGACAGACGGGAACAACTAATTAGCATTGGCCCGGAGACCATCGCCCGGCCCAGAATGAGTGAAACCGATACACCGAGAAGTTTTTATTGTGTAGCCTTAACATTAGCTAACTCTGCTTCATAGGGCTATGAAGGGTTTATTTAAAGATTTCATTACAACCTTTTTCATGTTAGAAGAGTAATAATAGATGTTTAAAATTTAAAAAAAAACTGAAACTACATGAAAGCAAAATGAAAAATATTTAATAACACCTATAACCTAATTCACTAGAGATATAGACAGTAATTGGCTTGTTGGTGTTTGTCCCTCCTGCCCTTTCTTGGTATAAATATGCACACATAAGATCATAACATACACACCCATATAAAACTTGTTTTCATACGTAGTAAGTTTTCATACATAATGAGTTTTCACTTTGTATCATTGGGTCTTCTACAGTGTCATTTTCATGATAATATGTTGGTACTGGCGTACAGTTGAATGCTGTGATTTGTTAATCAAGCTGTTAGTATTAAATGTTTATTTAATTCTGCTTTTTAAAAAAACACTATAAATAATATATGAGGTGTATCCTTATTTATAGGATTTTTCCTGCATATCTGTGACTATTTTCTTAGGATAAATTTCCAGAAGTGAAATTTCTGGGTCAGGAGCCATACCGTTTTAACACTTTTGATACATAGTGCCAAATTTTTATCCCCCCAAAATTCACCAAAAGTAGTACAAGTTTGCTACTCTACTAGCAATCCTATTTGTCCCCCAAACTAAAGATTGAGTCTTTGACAGAATTCGATCCCAGGACATTTGCTACATGAGCAATCATTGTATGTATAATATACGGGGGGAGGGGGGCCCAAAAGACCCTAGAATTTATTTATAAAAATTGTATATTCTTACATGTTTAAACTTCAGCCACCTTCAAAGCACTCTCCATTTGATGCAATACACCTATCGAGACTTTTTTCCACTGCTCAAAACAGTTTTTGAATTTGTCCATTTTGGTGCTTTTTAGAGTTTCTGCTGTTTTTTGTTTCACCTCTTCCACATCAGCAAAACATTTCCCTTTGGGGACTTTTTTCATCTGGTGAAACAAAAAAAAAGTCCCTTGGGATGAGATCGGCTGAATAGGGAGGGTGGGGCAGGGTGGTCATGACATTTTTGGTCAAAAACTGCTGAGCACTCAGTGGGGTGTGGGCAGGTGCACTTGTAAATCACCCATCATGAAGTGGGCAAATGTGTTGAAAGAGTCTTCAGAAAAAGTCACCGAAGTCTAACTCTGCCTCTCACAACAACACCAGCTGGTACAATGATATAGATGGGTTCTTAGAACACTCACTTAGCCAGGGAAGCCTGTACTGTAAGGGGCCTGCACTCCAGGAGATAATTCTGGTTTTTTTGGGGGATCCCCCCTCATACGTATGTATATATAATGTACACATGATTCAATGATGTTTTAAAAATCATCTCTAACATCTTATACCAAAGGAAAGCTGTTTCTTGCAACTTAAGGTTAGTTGTAGGTAACATCAAATTTATTGTTGTTTTGTTTTGCTTTAGTTAGGGATTAATTCTGATGGTGAACCTAGGGACAGATGAAAAATATCTTGAGACCTGGATTTCAAAACCTGAGGTGAATTCCAGTTTGGCTGGCTAACTTGAACCCAGGTGCCCTCAGCTAGGAACGGGGAACTTGAACTTTTCCAAAGAAGAGAACTTGCATATTTTTAAAATGTACACAACATCTCCCATTAGTGAAGGTGGATTTACACGACCCTCCCGTACGTCCCTCCCAGGTAGAGCCTCGTTCGCTGGGCCCACCCCGGCACGCGGGCCCTCACGGCACCCTGTCCTCTCTCGCAGGACCTGCAAGCACAGGACCGAGCTCACCGCATCGGCCAGCAGAACGAGGTGCGTGTGCTGAGACTCTGCACCGTGAACAGCGTGGAGGAGAAGATCCTGGCCGCCGCGAAGTACAAGCTGAATGTGGACCAGAAGGTGATCCAGGCGGGCATGTTCGACCAGAAGTCCTCGAGCCACGAGCGCAGGGCGTTCCTGCAGGCTATCTTGGAGCACGAAGAGGAAAATGAGGTACTCTCGAAAGCCGAGTGTGCGAAGCCAAAAAGTGGCCTTTTGTCCCAGAAGGTTAAGAGTAACCTCTTTGTTCTTTAAAGAACTTCCCAGGCTGGCGTTAATTAAAATGAGTAAATTAGCTGCTATCTCACATCCCCAGCGCAGAAAAGCCTCTGAAAGTTTTCCAAGAGTGTGTTCAAAGCAGTTGCTATGGGGACCTCAAGGCTTGGCCAGGAGACGCCTCGCTTCCCTCGTTTCCCCGGGGAGGTGTGGCCAGCGTGCTCTGTGGCGCTATGAATGCTGCTCTCTCTGGGGCAGATTCAGGGACTGCAGAGAGGCCACTTTCAGGGGCCAGCAGCTACAGGAGACAAGACAGAGCTGGGAGGGGCCCTCCTGGCCTTTTCCCTCTGCCGTCCTCCGAGCCCTGTGCCTCTTCCGTTTGATCGGAGATCACAGCACTTCAGTACGTTTGTAGGGCATGACTTCACCGCCTTGTGCAGCTAGTGCCTGACTTGATTTAGGGGGGATGCAGGGCAGCCTGGAGCTTCGAGGCCACAGGGAAAAGTTAGTCTCTCCCGGCCCTGAGAGGGGGCCACCAGGTAGAGCCAGGAGTGGAATCTGATGCCACTTGCTTTTCTCTCTGAGCAGCCTGCTGGGGCTCCACACCCCTGCCAGGCTATCAGTATGTCAGACATGTGTTACCACTTTCTGGGTGGCCTGTGCCTGATGTGAAGACGTTTGGGGACACTGACAGACAGCAGTCAAGGGCTCTGGTACTGAGTATCTGAGACAGCATGGGCTGCCACCTCTGTGGTTGACAGGCCATGAATTACTAGGGCACAAAAAGCCAGGAAGATGTATTGCCCATTTCCCATTGAGCCTGTTCTCTGTGAAGGTCAGGCCACTGTGGGCAGGCTTCTTGCCAGTTTACAGGGAAATCTTTTCATTTGGGGCACAGGGAAAGTCCAAGCCCCCCATTTACAGGCAGTGGAAGGCTAGTGTGGTTCTAAGGAATAGGGTGAGCACAGCAGAACATCCCTTCACCAGAGGAGACATGGACCCGATTCTGTGGGCTGTGCGGTCTCAGCCCTCCCTCGCTGGTCTGTGTCTGTCAGATAAAATGGAATATTCAGACAGATCGACTTCAATCCGTCTAAAGATAACCTAGAATAGACGACTTTTCACAGTTTCGGTTGTTTACTTCATTGAATCCCGTTCACTTTAACACAGCGCATGAAGCATCATCTTGGGAACCGATCTCATGAGCTGTTAGAGCACTCCCACTCTTTCTAGATCAAACTGCCTCTTTTCAAGAAACTGGATTTTTAAAGTTCTGGGTTTTCCTCTTTCCCCTCTGCTGACACACTAAAATTCCCCATTTAGTTTCTAACAAGCTCACTCAGCATGGGATAAAAATAATTTTGTGCTTGTAAGTTCTGTAGGATATGCCTAACTTTCAGAGTCATTGTTCTCAGGGTGTGGAGGTCACAGCGTAAGATTTCTAAAACTTTTCGAGCCTTTGGTTGCTAAGGAATCTGCAGAGAGATGGTACTCCTTGGTCTAACGTGATACAAATGAAGATGGTAACCCTTAAATAATTGCTTTTTCTACTTCATTGCAATTATATAAAGGTATATACTTAATTAAAATAGTATATTTATTATGACATATTAATTGTACTTTATATATATATATACATATATATAGTTTTGTAGGGGTTCTGTTACTGAATTGTCATAGCCGCGAATCTCGCTGTTAGCATAATAATGCCCACTGAAGTGCATTGATTAAACACGTTTTAAAGGCTATATATGTGCATGGATGTGATTTTTATGGTCTTGCTCTGTACCTCGTCACAAAAGTTTCACATGCTCGTGTTTTTTGTAAGGTTTTGAAAATGAGCATTTCTATTTGGGATAAGGTTCACAGAGTCAAAAGAATCCCAGTTAGGCACTGTTTCCTGTGGCTTTTCTCATGTAAATCTTACACCTTCTCTGTGATGTAAATGTCACACTCATTTCACAGATGAGGTCATGGAGGCGGAGATACATTAAGTAATTTGTTTTTAAAGTAAGGGAATCGAGACACCCCAGAGAACCGGCATTTCTTAGAGCCCACCACGTGTCCTCCCTGAACAGATTTTGCTCCGGGAAGGTGTCTGAATAACTTGGTAAATACTAATGGCCAGCACTGCACCCAGTGACCCTTCTCCTCTCTGGCTGGAGAAACGGGACCCTGGGGCCCGGAGGACGACTCCCCTCACCCATGTGTGCCTCCCTCCTCCAATCACCCCACCTCTCTACTAACGCCCGTTGACCATCCTGTGTCTTAACCCCAGGAAGAAGACGAAGTGCCAGACGATGAGACTCTGAACCAAATGATCGCTCGGCGAGAAGAAGAATTTGATCTTTTCATGGTAATATTTTAGCAAATCCTAGAAACAAATGCCTTATTCCTCTACCCCTTTTTCCATGCGCACAAGCTGCCAGGGGCCCGCGAGCCCCGGCAGACCTACACTTTGGGAGGCCTATGCCTCTCCTTCAGTTCAGAGGCTGCACGCCGGCTGGGTTTAGCCTGTAGACATGTTTTGTTGGGCCCACGCAGTGCTTTTTAAAATTTTGAACTTGTTGCCAACATAAAAAGAATCCTGATTTCTGGCTTCTCTTTAAAAAAAAAAGAGTGGGCAATGCCAGGCCCACCTCTCACATGGAAATAGTTGATGGGAACAGAGTAGCAGCTGCACCTCCGGACAGGCAATGTGGGCTACAGTGTACCACCCATTTCCCACCACCCGCCCCACCCCAAGGTCATTACTAACCTGGGCTCTTCCTAGGGCAGGGTTTACAACTCTTGCCTAGCTGTCTCCTTACTGGATGGAATCCAACATGCTCTCTGTGGGAGGGGGTGGACAACCACTAAAACAAGGTTGTGCCTCTGACAGCGGTAGAGAGCCTACATATGCAGATAGGAACCTTCCAGATGCACATCCGGGTGGAGCCTTCATTTAAAGATCAAAACTGGCTGGATTTTACTGGTGCAAAGTAGATATAAAAAAACCTTGACATTTGAGGATCGAATGGCCATGGTTTCAACCTTGACGTTTCATGACATGCAGTCATCTGTAATTTTGCTGACACCCGATTTTGATTTATGTGCGTGGCCTGCCCCAAGATCAGTATGTTCCCCCTTGGCCAGTGAGGGAGGCTCTCAGAAGTCATCTTTTATTGCATTCTAAGGCATTTGCTATAGCAATTTTATTTGCCTCTGTATCCCCAGTGCTCAAAACAGCACGTGGTGTAGTTACCTGATAAATATTTATTGAATGAGTGGTGGCATTTTCAAAATTTCAGGCCTTGTGAAGACATTGGAATGGATCAGGATCTGTAAAGTCACAAGAATCCCTCCAGCACCTTCAGTCTTTATAACATTCAGCCTGAGTGTGGAGTGAGTGAATAAATACAAACTGTACCTGGGGCGCCTGAGAAGTCCCAAACTTGAATGCCCTCAGGTCTCAGACAAGCAGTTTGCCTAAGTGAAGAAAGTGGGCAGGCAGGGTGGGTGGGTGGATGGTGGTGAGCTGGATCTGCTTCGTCTAGGGGCAGAGAGCTGCAAATCCAAAGCAGCTAGAAATTCTAAGTTTTCAAGAGAAGCTGGAAATCTGGGCTCTTAAATGCCGTCTCTGGGTTTCAAAATGTTTGCAGCTAAATTCAATTTTGTATTGTTATATAGCATGGCGGGCCAAACAAAACAGGACTGTGGGCCAAACATGACCCACAGGGTTTGCAGTCTCTGCCTTGTTAGCCTAGACAGTCTGCGAGGAGAACTCCAGCTGCATGGAGACGCAGGTTATTTTTGTGATTCGGTGATTTTTGTCCAGGGAACAATGATTATATCCACACATAATGATTCAAGATAAAAGGCGTTTAATTCTTTCTCAGGAAACTTTTAGGTAACCATGGGAATAACTCCTAAGCTGGGGTGTACATGTTTTTTTCCCCTTCTAAGAGAACCACCCTACCCAGGTTAGGCCCTTTTGGAAAGAAATGGCACCAAAAAAGATTTCCCAGCTTGAGACCTCCATTCGTTAACTGGCATTGCTAGTCACCGCCCTTGCAGGTGTGATAGACCCTCTTTAGGGAGATGAGAGATGCACACAGGAAACAGACCTGTCTCTCTGCTCCTGGAGGAACTTACTAAAATGTAGATTACTGGGAACACTGGGGGGCTCTCCACTTCCTACTGGCAATGACTCAGCACCACTGTAGCCTCACTTGCTGTTGAGACCCTGGAAAGGATAAGCAGCCTGCCGTTACACAGATTAGCTTAGGCCCAGAAATGGATTTCCACCAGCAGCCCTGAAATAAGCGGAAAAGAGTACTTCTCTTTTCTTACTTTTGGGCTGGGCGTTTGTAGAAACTGAAAACTTCAGGGGAAAAAAATAAAGGAATGTCTGGCCAAGGCACAGCTTTCTTTTCATCTGGGAATATTTTATCACGCAAAGAATGGGCTCAGAACTGGTGAAGCTGGTGAAGGCACACTTTTTGTAGGCATTTTGATTCTGTGAATGTTCTGCTTGTCTCTTAAAAGTTGACTTCTCATTTTTGCTTTATATATATGTTTTATTTGGTTTGGTTTGATTTTTTATTCATTTCATTAAATTTATTGGGATTACAATGGTTAATAAAATTCTGTAAGTTTCAGGTGTACAGCTTTGTAATGCAACAGCTGTATATTCTATTGAGTGTTTTTCAAAATCTCGTAATCCGCTGGCTGCCTTTGGCCGATTCACTGTTCATTAGCACCTCCACCAGGGGGCAGGAAATCGAGTTTGAATCGGTGCCAATGAAACAAGAATGGAACGTGAGCTAGATTTGGATTTCAGTATTTAAACTATCCATTATTATGAGTTAGTTCTCAGTAAAATGAGCACCAATTCTTTTGATTTTGTATCATAGAAACTATAGTTAAGTAACATAAATTAAGCAGGCAGTCTCTTTAAAATAAAACCTTTCTCTTGAATATTTTTCTGGTTTTCTTCTAAAAATGTGACTTCAGAAAAAGTGCTCTCTCATACTGATTACCTATGAATTTTACCTAAAAAGATTTTTGACAGGTCAGGATACATATCTGAAACATTTTTGCTAATATATAAACACTAAACTTGGTTGCTATATTCCCTAGAAAGGCAAGAAGTACTTTGAAAAATATTTGTACTTGTGAGCATAAGGTTCATAGTTGTGTTTTATGACAAACATACCCTCTTGTAATATCTCAATAATCAATTAGACTTTCTTGAATATCAACTTTAGATTTTATACTGGTAGTCTGACAGTAGTAATCTCTGGGAAAAGATGCAATCATCAGAACGTTAAGCTGATTAAAAACTGCATCAACCCTTCCTAAAACAAAAAAAAAGCAAGTGTGATTTTTTTTTTTCTTTGATATCAGCAAAGATTGATTTTCTTGATTGTGGACAAGTACATAGCATGTCATTTTACAGGTCTTGGTATAGGGAATGGTAGTGGCCTAACCAAAAATTGAAGTGGCAATATTTTGTCATCTCACTGTAGCACATTAAAAAATGTTTCTTTTTATTACCCATCTAATAACTAGTCAGAGATTACCTCAGGAGGCCCCTCTTTAGATTGTACTTTAACAAGGCATCATCTGTGTGCTAACAAAGGTTTGGTGGGTCCCGTCTCTGATACGAGAGCATTAGCAGGCAGGATTCAGCCTCTCCTGCTCACTATAGCACATGACAGAACTGGATTGCTCACTATAGCGCATGACAGAACCGGATGCCTGCATTCATGTACCAGTGGGACTCCACCATGCCCCGAGCCTACCCATTTGGGGAATAAAATGATTTCCAAAAATGTGTAAGCATAGTTTAAGGGACTTTGAACATTAATTTTAAAATCGATTCTAGAGTTCAAATTTGGATTTGAATAGAAATTTTATTTACATTCTGTTACCAGTTTTAGCTCTTAAGGAAAAATCATGTGGAACCAAAAGAAGAAATAGGGAAAAGGTAAATCATTTAATGGTCTACTCAGTTGTAGAAATGGCACATCAGCTAGTGACATATATATAGCCAATGTGTGTTGCAATTCAGCTGAAGTTTTATTTGCTTCTTTTAGCTATCAAATTGTCAGTTATAAGTTAGAGCCATGCACATGGCGCTTAATTTATGTGCAAGTGCACAGGGGCATGGGGAAACACGCGTTTTAAAGGCTATGAAAGAATACGAAAGGGAGCCATTTCACTAATAACATGATCAGTTGAGAGGAGATTACCTCTGGGGTCTGTCTCTCTGCGGTATAGTATTTTAAAAGCCAAAGGACTGAAGGACATCCCTCTCACAGAGCCCGTGATATCCTGAAAACTCAGTACATTCATGGCCAACAGACTAATCAAACCATTCATGCTGCCCCATGTCTGAGTGCAGCTGAGGGTGGTGGTGGCTTGAGTCGCTGGCCTATTTCCTGGTTGTTTAGTCAAAGGCATGAATCCTGTAGAGTAAAAAAGGAAGTTTTCTTAATAAACTTTTATTTTTATATGCTCGAAGAATACTGTTGTGCCAGGGCAGCAATGCATTGCATTGCCAGGACTCACATTTTAAAAGTACATGCCCTGTTTGAATTTTCTCACCATTACTTAAGGGGAAGCTTTGCACACAGATAGACTAAGAAAAAGAATTTTTAACGATTATTTTTTAAATGCACACATAAATTTCAGCAATGTGTGCAGAGAAAGCGGGGAGACTTGCCCTTGCAGATCCTCTGCCTGGACACTGTTTAGGGACAGCCCGGGACATCCAGAAGACAGGGTCTCCATGGAAGAAGCTGAAAGGGACCCTGTGGCTATAGGGGGCGACTTGCAAAAGTTTCTTTTTTTAATTAATTCTTAGGGAGAGAAAGAGAGAGAAACATTGATTTGCCGTTCCACGTATGTATGCACTCACTTGTTGATTCTTGTATGTGCCCTGCCTGGGGATTGAACCCACAACCTTGGTGTATCAGAACGATGCTGTAACCAACTGAACTGCCCAGCCAAGGTGTGACTTGTGAAAGCTTTATGTGCTGTAAAGACTGTACTGTATAGAATCCCCTTTCCCACTGGTGAAACTTACGTTCATATCTCTAGCGTATGGACATGGATCGGCGGAGGGAGGACGCCCGGAACCCAAAGCGCAAGCCTCGCTTGATGGAGGAAGATGAGCTGCCCTCCTGGATCATTAAAGATGATGCCGAAGTAGAACGGCTCACCTGTGAAGAAGAGGAGGAGAAAATATTCGGTAGAGGGTCTCGCCAGCGCCGGGATGTGGACTACAGCGATGCCCTCACTGAGAAGCAGTGGCTGCGGGTAGGTGTAGCTTTCTTAACGGTCCTTGACAGGTGGAGTTTCTTGTTGGCTTGGAAAAATCAGGGGCCTGAAGCTGGAATTCTTTGAGGGGCACAAGTTGCCAGTAAAAGAGGAGATGGCTGTTGAACGTGCACAACGTCTTTCTGCTGTTGCTGTAGAATCATTCTGCCTTTCAAGGCGGTGCCTTGAAACGTAATGAGGAATTTTTGCTAGAGCAGAGATGGCCATTGGAAGCACAGTTATTAGAGCTATGAGGTCCACTGATGGTTTATGACCAATTTCCGGTCATGCCTCACTCTCTTGGAGTTAGAATCAAAATGTGGAAGGGCGCCTTAGGGACCTTTTTAAGTGGTCCCTCATATTTCATGGTCTTTAATCAGAAATTTACTTCTCCAAGGCCTACAGAGGTGGTTCAGGGACAGGCGTCTGTCTTCTAACTCCATTGTTATTTCATTAGAGCTGGCTGTTGGCTTTGTGCTCTCTTGGTTTACAGACAAAGCGGTTGAGGCCCAGAGAGGTTAAGTGACTATACATGATCACACAGCTGGCTGGAAATAAAAGAATCAGTGATTGAATGTAAATAGAAACAGAGAGTGCTGTTGCTCGTGAGTGTTCACTTTCACTTTAATCTGATCTGTCCATCGCCAGCACAGACCGAGGCCTGGGACTCGGGTCACGGATGCTTAGAAATGTTTTTCTTTAGTTTGGGTTTCTTCCCCCGTTTTGGAAAATGTTGATTTCTTATTCTGACTGAGGAATGAAATCTCAGAAGTTTCCCTGGGGAGCACAGAAATATCAAAAGGCTCCTAGGAGCCACATGTATGAATGCCAAGGCCAGTGTGTATCTTCCATTTGAAGGTTTGGCCCTACTTTCCCTCCATGGGAGCCCACTGAGTACCTCCACAGACAGAGCAATCTGGGACATGAATTCCAGGCAGGGCCAGTAAATGCACGCTGCAAACAGTTACACAGTTGGGTGGAAACGAAACAAAATAGAGGCTGTTAGGAGTTGTTCATTTTGTCGAAAGGGAATACCTTTTCCAAGGTTTGTAGAACAAGGATTTTAGGGCCCAGGTCGTAAGCAGGTAGGTGGGCAGGAAGGCGATGGGAAGTGTTTTGAGATCGGAGGCCAGTGGTAGACAAGTCTTGGCAGCACTTGAGGTGTGAGTTACTCAGGATGTGGTACAATGAGAGAGACGTGATCTAAATTTCAAAAAGATTGAAGTCCGGTAATCTGAAAAGAAAGACTCAGAAAGCTTTGCCTGTGTTTGTGGTTGAACAATGGCAATGAAGTGTAACTTTTGTGTGGTTGTTTTACTGTTGTATCTGAATATTCCAGTGCCCTCAGAATACCGTTTTACAGGTTTCTTTTGTCTTGCTGTTGTGATGTTGATTCATTCTGTGATGTGAAGAGATTTGTGTTTGTTTCATAATCATTTCTGAGCTCAGAAAAATCTATTCCCCTTCTCTTTTATTTAAGCAATAATTTAAGTATCGGGAGCACTATTACAGGAGATGAGGCAGTAATCTACGCCAGCATTTTAAAGTTAATCTTTATATATGTATAATCTCCAGATACTACAAGCAAAATAACCTTGTTTTATTGTTTAAGAATATAGCTGAATTTTTTATTTTTATTTTTTTAATGATCATTGGGAACCCTGGCCGGGTAGCTCAGTTGGTTGGAGCATCATCCCATAAATATAAAGGTCCCAGGTTCGATTCCTGGTCAGGACACACCTAGGTTGAGGGATCAGTCCTCAGTCTGGGCAACCAAGTGATGTTTCTCTCTCACACCGATGTTTCTCTCCCCCTCTCTCTCCCTCCCTTCTCCTCTATCTAAAATCAATAAGCATGTCCTCGGGTGAGGATTAAAAAAAAAATCATCGGAAAATGCTCTTAAGAAAAATAACATTATGAATCTTAGAAAGTTTACAGGTTTAGAATACCTCATTTTTTCCCTTTGTCATTCAGTTTCTGTCACCAATGATTAGCACCGTGCTTAGCTGTAGTGGAGACTCGATGAATGTTTGTGAAAATAAATTATAAGAGGAAAGTAGAAAATTACTAATTTATCCATAATGCTGTGATAGCATTTCTCTTTCTGGTGTGTTTAGTAGACTTCCTTTTATCAGTAACATACACATCTCAAAATGGGAAACTAGTTTGTTTGACAAAACTACACTGTGAAACTGACGTTCATAATCTTCAACCTGAGGTGCACTGAGAGATGCCAAGTCACGCAGGAAGGACAAGACTAACTGTTCTTAGTACAGCTCTAGTATCATAATGTCTTTTGGAATCCAGGCTTTTGAGAACTGGATGTCCACTTTTGGTGCGAGCCAATAACTTGCTGTTAACTAGGAATGGTGCAGAATGCCCCATGGCCTAAGTGTTTAAAATAGATGTTTACCGTCGTTTGTTTTCTTGTTCACCAGTGGCAATCCTGCTTCATAGCAGCCTATTAAGCTTTTCTGATCATGAAATTATATTTGAGGGGTTCTCATGGGCATGCACGTGAAGAGATGTTCTTGACAGGCCTAGGATCGAAGGCACTGAGCGAACCCAGCCAACACAGCCTTGAAAGGGAATCTGGCAAGGGCCACCATGTAAGAAACGCTGTAATGGAGCTACAGTAATTCTTCTCTTTCCTGGCAATGTTGTACAGAGCCTGCTTGGCAGAGGCTCTGAAGACACGTAGAATCCCAGAGTTGGAAGGCAGCTGAATGGAGCGGCTACCCGCCCTGTGCTGTAATCACACTGTCTGCAGAGCCCATGCCAAGAGACAGGCCGTCCCTGAAGGACATGCTCTGCCTTCTTGTCTGCAGAGCTCCTCCAGGTGGTGGTCAGCCCCGACTGTCAGTGCCTCCTCCCTATGAACGGAATCCTCTTTCCCTGTAGCTGCCCCTCCCTGGCCTGGGTTCTATTCTCTGGGGTGAACAGAACAATATTTTTTCTCTTTTTAGCATCATGCCCCATTGGGTAAAACGTTCGAGCACTTGTGTTCAGTCTGGAATGAACTTCCTACTCTCCTCTTTCCTTTGAACTTTGCTCATCCTTCAAGGCCCAACCCAGGTGGCACCGCTTCCGCGATGCCTTCACAAGTAGGTGCCGGCTGCACTTCCCACTGTGTTTGCACATTTCCTTCCTTGCCCTCTGTCGCAGCTCAACTCCGTTCTCCTGGTTTTCTTAGGACTTGCTGGCATGCCTGGTTTCCTGACTGGCTGATACACTGCCTCTTGTTAGAATTTAGCTCTTCTGTGTGCAAGCCGTAAGTGCCCACTGATTGTCCCACGGAAATTGCACTGGTTGGTGTATGAGACCATAGCCTAGGATAATGTTCACCTGCTGCAACAGGTGAACGTAAACATGTGCTATTCATGGGCCTATTCAAAAAAATAAGTAGAATTCTATTTCTCACACAGAAGTCCACGGTAGGCATTCCTAGTTAGTGGGGACAACTGTCCTCCATGTGCCCAGCCAAGGATCCAGGCTGACAGAGCCTCTGCCAGCTCAGACATCCCCATCCCAAGGAGCTGGAGGTGGGGAAGGCCACAGGGAGTGTGTGTGTGTTGGGGGGCGGGGGGTGGTTCTAATCAGCTAGGTCTGAGAGCTCCATCCCGTTGGCCAGAACTCAGTCCTGTGGCCACCCAGCTGTGAGGAACACTGGGAACTGTGGCCTGGCTATGAGCCCAGCTAAATGAGATTTTGGTGACTAGGTCAGCAGTCTCTGTGTCCAAACACTTAGGTTAAATTTAAGTGATGTGATATGGCCACTTTCTTCAAAAACTTCATTATGGTTTATCACAGACAGGCTTTATTTTATAATCATAGCATGCTAAAAATTCCCACAGTATCCTTAAGACAATCTGTTTAGTTGGAAGATGTTAACATTTTTTTATGTATTTGTAATGTTGTTTTAAATGAAAAGGATCACAATTTCCAACACAGCTCAGTTAGAAAGAAAAGAGAGAGAAAAAAGAAGGATTTTAGATTTGAAGGTCCCTGTTTCCATTGAGGAAACTTCTGTTTCTCTGGTGTCAGCCATTCTCAAGTTAACTTCATCTTTTTGGGATAGTCAGTTCGACATTCCTGTTCACTATGGGCTGTTTCTCTCTTCTCTTCCGGGCTCCTGTCCCATCCTCCTTCCCAAGATGGCTTCTGGATCCAGGTGGAAGCTGGCGTGGGATGCACCTGGAGTTGCCTCATTAGCATAACAAAGACAGCTATCGCTCCGGAAATTCCAAGGGTTTTGGAAACTCCACTGCCAGGAACCCAGGACAAAGGCCAGATCAACTCTTTTATACCAGTGGTTAGCAATCTCCTCAGGCCTGACCTCCTACCTCTCTCTACTCCCTTCCCCTCCAGGGAGGCTCTCCACCCTGCCTTCCTGTCTTTAGCATCTTCCCACACGTGGTCGGGCCAGAGTGCTCTGCACTGTGCCTTCTAGTGGGAGTCTGGGAATCCCAGTCCTCCAGGCTCAGCTCTTGATTGGGAAGAGCCTTTGCAACTGAGGAAACTCTGTCAACAAGGCCTGATCTAGACTGCTGCTGATGCTGGGCGCACACATCCTGTTTTGGAAGTCGGCCGTCTTTTAGTGTTTGCATACCAACTTCACCCTAATCCCCTTCGAGGCTGTGTGCTGCTCTGCGGAAGAGGGAGTGGGCTCTTTAGAAAGTGTGGGAGAGAATATTAATGTGTTTTTCAAAATATTACGTTTGGTAGCGTTTTATAGCTTTCCCGTGGTGTACCCGGTGATGACAGCGCTAAATTTTGTAGGGTACGTGTATGTTGTACTTGTACACACACAAAAGTTGCCTGTGTCAGTCATGTCTTGGGAAAATATCTTTGTTTCTTTATGTGTGAGAGCGGGCATTTCCTGGACCAAAGTTGGCAGATACCTCATGAGCCCAGCAGGCCAGGGCTTTTTTGGTTTAACTTTAACCACATGTGCACTAACTGTGATGTTTCTAGCATTGTAATCACTATTGAAACGGGCTCCTTAAAACTGGGGCGACTTCGAAGCCAAAAAGTGGGCTGAGGGCGTATTCTGGAATGCCTGGTTTTTCTGTTCTTCCTGTTCCTTTGGTCCTTCTGCCAACTTCAGAATCCTCCCCTTCCTTAAAACACATAGTGACATCCCGGAATTTATTTAATTCTGAGTGAGTGATTTGTGCCCTCCAGCACTGGAGGATAATTGGAATGCAATCTGAATTATGTGCTCTGTATAATATTTAATTGCCAGCCCGATGGAGGGAGTGAACTTCCTCCCGAGTATGCTTTTGTTTCATGTGGATTGACGTCTGGAAGCTGTCATGTGGAAAGCCCGTCTTTGTTGCTGGTGTCTGTGTGGTCCTTACAGCTGAGTTGTCAGGATGCTGCTTTTGGTATACAGTGTGAGCTCCTGGTGATGTACAGTTGGGCCCCAATCATGTTATGTAAATGGTGGTCATGAAACTCCCTTGGATCTTTAAATCTGGCGACAGATAGGGACTAGGTTTAGAAGCTATGGGGTTTCGAGAGGGACCTTGAGGAAAGGCAATGCAGAAAACCTTCCTTTTCCTCCACCAGTCTGTCGCCAGAATAAGAGCTTCAGTGTCCCACGATTTATGTGCCGGAATGGGGTCCCCATAGTCACGTCTACTGACCACTAAAAGGATTTTTGAGGTTCTTTCCCAAAACTCAAAGTGGAGAAAACAAAGTAAAATCATAAATCATAAATCTTAAATCATATAATAGGGGGATAATAAGTGACACTTCTCGTTGGAATTCAGTGTGTGCCTTAAAAAGCCACATAATACCAGGGTGCAAATAGAGGAGAAGATTCCTTTGTCGGCATTCCATCACAACCAGCCTATGCAAAACTCCACACTGAGAAATGCATGCAGAAACTTTAAAAACATTGGGATTTTAAACAAAATATTTGAAACTGTGTTGAAAATACACAATGAGACATAACAAATATCTTCTTAGCATATAAAGAGGGTTTTTTCTCTCTCTAGAAATCCTTGGGACAGTGTCCCCCCTGTTTGGGTTGGATTAAATCTGATCCTGCCTGAAATCAGAGACCAGGCTGGGAATCTCCTAGCTGTAAGCACTCTGAGAGCATCAGTGCATCCCTGAGATGGAAGAAAATACAATCGATATTGATATATAATTCATAAGATATATATAATAAAAATGATAACAAAATATTTCTCCTACAATTTTATTTTGAATTCTTTATCTAAAGCATAATATGCATAATGCTGAATAGTTTGCTGCTTCTCTCACTTTAAGTAATCTTTCCTTGATTTTTACATATGATTTTTAAATTGTTGGGGTTTTTTTGTTGTTTGGGGGTTTTCTTTCTTTCTTTTTTTTTTTTTTTGTCTTTTATCAAATGGCTTTTTTAGCTTTTAAAATTGGGTCGTCGGGTTTATTGGGGCAACATTTCTAGCAAACTGCATTTCCGTTTTTATACACAAGGGAGAGCTAAGGCCCTAGTAATGGGTTTGGGTTTTGCCAAATTCCAGGTTCTTCAGTACTTCAGAAAGGATGTACTGAACTAATTAATCCAGTAAGAATTGTGAACTGTTTGGGGAAATATTTGACAGTAGCAAATTAATTTTTATAACTTTCTACAATTTTTATTTTATTCTTAAATTTATTGGCTAGATTGCACTCATAGCAATTGAACCTTAAGGCATACCTTTACATCAAAATTCAGTAGGATAAATTCAACAGAAAAAATAGTCCTTGGAAGGCCAACTAAAATATGTATTAAAGGTTGAGAAGTGAGAAGGTCTTGTTTTAATTGATTTTTTAAAATCTGTGATGCCTTGAAAATTTGGTCTCAAATTCTATCCTTTGAAATAGGGATCCAGCTCTGAAACCTAACTCAGTCATTAAAAGTGACCCTGGGAGCCCTGAGTGGTGTCACTCAGTGGGTTTGACGTCATCCTATAAAGCTGAAGGTCACCGGTTTGAATCCTGGTCAGGGCACAAGCCTGGGTTGGGGGCCTGTCCTGGGTTGGGGGCGTGGAAGAGGCGACCAGTCTGTTTGTCCTGCATATGAATGTTTCTCTCCCTCTTTGTCCCTCCCTTCCCCTCTCTCTGAAGATACATAAATAAAATGTTTAAAAATAAACAATAGGTGATAGAAAAAGAAGAGAAAAGATATTTCTGTTTTGTGTCTTGAATGCAAGGTTTGGAGTGTGACAGGGGAGAGATAAAAGGGTGAGTAAAGAGGCCTCTGTCCTTGCTCATTGGTGGAACTGAGAGGGATGAAATGTTCACTTGCTGAATATGCTATTGGACGTGCCCCCAGGCTTCTCCCCTCAAGCCCACCAGCCTATACTAATCACTGAGGTCTCAACTCTCTCTACGCTGGTTTCCTACCTCGTGCTCCATGCTTGCAGAAAACCCCTGGGGCCCCCAGTCAGGAACCTGGCATGCTTGCGGGTCCTGGCCCAGCTGCCCGCTAAGTGTGTGATCTTGGATGGGTCTCTGCCCCTCCTGCATTGAGTTGTATTACCTTTGATCTGCAGGGTCTCTTCCACCTACCTAAAGACAACCTTCCAAATCCCATGAAGTGGCCTTTACTTCTACTTTTCACTATGGTTTTAATAATGGTCATCTGCTGCTTTCCTATCAGTGGGTCCATTCTTTGAGGTTGTTTAAAAGCAAAAGCAATTCAACACCCATTTATTGAACATCAGTAGGTTGAGCCATACACTGTGCTTGGACTGGGGAAAGCGGTGTTAATTGTCAAGTTTTTATTCCTTACCATTGTGGCTGGCCCACCTTATTAGTACAATTAAGAGCCATATTTGAGAGGTGCTATTAGAGGTGATATCGCACACTTAGCCAACTGAAGAGCTTGTCAAGAGCAGGTCTTCAAGTGTACACAGATGGGAATTAATAGAGATTGAAATAGATTGTGAGATGCTCCAACTTGGAGGGCTTTTTAACTGTTCAGGAAATCAGCAGAGTTTAAACATTACGTTCCCTACTTCATGCCACAGTCTCGGTGGCATGCCTGGGGAAGCTTCATTTACGATTTTCCCTCCCTTATACCCAGACTCTGGAGGACGGGAAGGCAGCTGCCTCTTTGGCACACAGTTCGGCCTCCAGACACAGAAGGTAGTGGAGTTTGTCTCCTGGCTGCTGCCGAGACACCCAGTCCTCTGTGACAGTCGCACCTGTGTTCCTGGGGTTTCTCTACCCATCCTGCTTGCCCTCTGACCCCTGCCCAAAATGAGGAGAAATACAGCGGCACATCTTTGATTAAAAAAAAGAGAGAGAGAGATCTGAGAATTTAGTTGCCAAAATAAGGAGCTGGAGCATGGGACATTTGCAGATTTCTGGCGTTTCGGTGGACGGCTTTTTCTCTCTGTTCACAACAGTTCAATCAGCAACCCAGAGAGGTCAGACTGTACTTTCCAAAGCAAATACAGGTCTTCTACCCACTCCCCCCACTCCCACTCCCCACCCACCCCCTCACTCCCTACGGAAAACCCTCCAGCGACCTCCCATCGCAAGTGAAATGAAATCCAAAGACTTTAGCACGGCCTGTCAGGCCGTGGCCATGTCGCCTCTGGCTGGCCCATGACTCACATCCTTAGCCACGCCGGACTCTCTTTCTGGTCCTTTGTACTTCCAGGAAGGCTGCTTTCCAGATCGTCACGTGACTGTCGACTTTTCCTACTGGTGTCTCTCCAGAGAGCTCCCTGCTGACCACCCTAGCCCAAAGAGCCAGGTCCTGCCAGTACCTGTCACACAACCTTTGCCAGTTTTCTTCATGGCCTTGCCACCATCTGTCTGAAGGTTGTCTCGTTGTCTCCTTCCCCTAGTGTTAGCTCCAAGGAAGCCAGGGCCCTTACCTGTCTAGTCCATTGCGTTTATGGCAACACTGAAGGAGCACCTTGCGCATAGTAAGCACTGAGCAAATATTTGTGAATAAGTGAGCATACCAGGCAGAAGTGAGGGCTAGGAGAGGAGATTCGGTTCCAGAGTCTGTAGAATCCAATGGGTTTTTTGACCAATATGGGTCAAGGTACATATTGTTCGCATTCTTTCCCATTGGAAGATTCCAGGGACCTGTGTCTTCATGTAAATATATTTTTTAATTTATGGATTTTATAGGCAGAGAGAGAGAGAGAAACATCGACCTGTTGCTCTGCTTATCCCTGCATTCTTCCATTGCTTCTTGTGTGTGCCCTAACCAGAGATCAAACCCACAGCCTTGACGTGTTGGGACGACACGCTAACCAACTGAGTTACCTGGCCAGGACAAGATTTCTCAAAAGAATCCTGAAGGCCTGCAGTGTTGACATCGTGTTCTTGAGCTTTTCAAGAATTTGGAGGTTCCATTCTAATTTCAGAACACATTGATAAAGATTATTTGAAAATGCATAAAAAGTACAACCACTGCTTTAACCCAGCTGTTCCTTGGAAATTCTCATAGATTTTGCAACAGCTGTGTCTAGCCCAAACCCTCTCCCTCTTCAGTAAAAACCGGGTTAACACATCTAGTCTAACTTGAAATTAAAAGACGAAAAGAAGGTGCCAAATTAATTGGGTTTTCATTTCTAGTTTTGTACAAGAAAGTCCCCGATAGAGAATGTTGATTTTAAATGTAATGCCATATACCTTTCAGATAGCTTCCTTTCTTATTTTCTAAAGAATGCTGAGTTGTCAGAATCATGAAAAATTGCAGATGGGACCCTGAAGCTTTGCTCCAGGGAAAGCTCGATTCCTATTCTGCCACTCCTACTGAAATATAATACAATAAGTTCACTGTGCTCACAGTCTTTTGTAGAAAGCATATTCCTAATGCATGATGCTCTTTTTAAAAATATTTTCCCAAGATTATTTAAAATGACATCCTCGGAACTTCAGCTTTACCAGGCTTCCCAGTGGCTCTGTTCTTCTCTTCCACTTTGTGGGAGAGACCAGGGCTCAGGCATCAGATGTCAGGTGCAGACCCACATGTTGATGCCTTAAATAAGTCACGTTGCCTCCCCAGGCCACAGTTTCCTTGTTCGTATGTTGGAGTCATGAAGTGAGGGGCAGGGCTGAGGGAGAGAGCATGGCCCCCGTCTACCTACCCTGTCTTTGACTTTGTCTTTGGCAACTCTAGAAAGAACTATGTCACTGTACTATACTGTAGTCTGGCTCCACCTCAGAGACTCCAGCTCTAAAACTGAGGGACATGGGCGTGAGATTTTTCTCCTGGCTTTCCCTCGACAATGCAGGCTTGACAAGGAGTGGACTCGGTACCTGACCCAGTGTGCAGCTTTCAGGACTAATTGGTTGTTTGTAGCATTTAGGGAGTCGAGATGTGTCCTGTGTGCCCATAGGACATGATGGACAGACAGGACTCCAGTGGGATGGAGCCTGTGACAGAAGCGCCCACCTGTCACAGGGGACTCCTTAACCGGGAGCTTCAGCAATTCTGTATGGACCAAGGCCAAGAATTTTCTCGTACTTTGGCATCGAAAAGAAATTACCCACCCCATCATTTTTTGTCCTTTGTACACTACCTAGCAGAGTAGCTGCTAAAGGGGATCCACCTTGTTTATTGAAACATATTAAGTCTCCCCTCAAATTATGGACACTGAATCTGTTTGCATTCACTTTAATTTTAAAAATCAGTACACTAAGCCCATGAGATATTATTGGAAGGCGTGGGGAAGGATGTTATGCAGTCCAAGAGACTACACTGTCCACATTCCAGGGGAGCCAAGACATGAACATTTGTTCTGCAAGAGAATTGATACATCCAGTTGAGGGGTTTTATTGGCCCCCGTTTTGTTTTGTTTCCACAAATCTGATCATTGACTGTTAGTTGTATCTTTCTGCATTTTTATAATCATTACCTGAAACACCGGAAGCTTCAGTAATTTTTTTTTTTACGTAAAGTTTAAAATAAAGTTTGTTTGGAGGCATTTTCTCCGTCATAAAAACATAATAAGGAATACAGATTCAGAGTGAGGGAAAGAAAACGGAATCACCTGTAATCTCATTGACCTTCATGTATCCAGGTCGGAGAAGGAGCCAAGTCAAATCACCGCTGAAGGGTTATTTTGGCGCCATTACGTTCAGAATTACTTTTAACTTGTGATGAGGCTCAGCTCTTTTGGAAGTTTCACGAAATCCCAACTCCTGAGGACCATCAAGCCCCAGCCTGTTGTCAGTATTTGCATGTCCTTCCATGTGTCTTCAGAACACCCTGTTTTACTGGGCGCCGAAGGCCTGGCTTGTTTTTAAGGGCCGCTGAGGGATGTGTGGGGGCATGCCTTCCCACACTGGATTAGTGCTTTGTGCTTCCTCTCGCAGATGGGGCTCTTCTGTCTCCACTTCAGGTTTCGCAACCTGTCCCCTTCTGTTTTAAAGATGGCTTTTCCTCTCTCTTGCATTATGTAGCTGGTGCTTTTGCACCGCCATAAAGTTGGCTCCCTTCATGCTCTTCCCCTCCCCAAGACTGAAGTCATTTGTTTAAAAGTTGACTTTAATTGACTTATAACATTGGTAGTTTTGGGAGCCAGGATTGAATTCATAATTCAAATTTATTCCCATAGAAGTTTCAGGACTTTGGAGACAACTCAAGACCCTCTCTTCCTGAGTCGTCCCCTCGTCCCCACCACACAGTGCTGTGCTGGGCGCTGCAAACACAGGTCATGTGTGAATCCCCTGAAAGACTCTATATTACACGTGAGGAACTAGTCCTAGGCATGGGGCATAGTGTTGGATTTAGTATTAGCTCGTGGCAGGTATGTTTGTTTAATAAAATGTTGAACGTTGAGTTCTCTGCCTTTTATACTTTGAAAATGCACATCCATGCAGGTCTGCAGGACAGTGCGGGTTTGGTGAAAGACAAATAAATGGCATCCTAGTTTACGGCTCCTTTGCCCACCGAGCTGACCTCCTCCCGGCTTGTGAATTCCAGCAGCTTCTTTAAAAGGTGCAGGAGCTCAGAGCTCAGGTCAGAGCAGCAGTAGGTGCATTTCTCGATGGCCCGGGAGGTGATGGCCCTGGAGGTCTTCACAGCAGCCGGCTAGATGGGGTATCAGACATACTCTTGAAGGCTGCTAGCACCGCTCCATGCAGGAGATCCTCTGTGGAATTCCCTCTGCTGGGCAGCAGAACTCTGGGGGGCTCAGGTCAGTGTCTCCCCCTTCTTATTTGCCTCGTTTCCAGGGAGGCCAGAGTCCCCCCCACCCCCCACCCCGTCTTCCTACTAACCTTGTTCAGTGAATCGCAGACACTGTTTTGCCCGGGAGCTAAGGAAGAGGTGTTGGTCATCTCTGCCCCTCCACGTTAGGTGGTCCTTTCTGCCGGTAGGGCTGAGCATCTTATTTAAGCCACTGAACTCCCAGAGCTAGAGCAAGAGAGAGAAGATTGTACAGGCATACCTCTAAGATAGTGTGGGTTCGGTTCCAAACCACTGGACTACAAAGTGAGTATTGCAATAAAGCAAGCCATAATCTCTGCTGGGGGAGGGTTGTGAGTTCCATTTGTAAAAAAACACGCAGCACCTGGGAAGCTCAATAAAGCAAAGAGCAATAAAACGAGGTCTGTCTGGGTTGTCACCAGTTAAAATAAAGGCAATTGAAAGAGGTTGGCTGGAGCAGGGCAAATAAAAAACAAAACTTTTCACTTGGCCTCACTTACCCGACTTTCTTTTCATTCACTGTATCACTGTGGGCCCTCCCGAGAACAGAAATCAGGTGAGCCAGGCCTTAGAATGTGCCCTGTCATTTGGAGGCAGCAGAGGAGTAAATAAGACTTCGTTTTATTTCAACAATTTTTTGGGTCCCACTGGTGGGTGAGGCATCAATCTAAATGCCTTCGAGGCTATTTTGATTAAAATGACATGTTTTTTTTTTAATTCCAAAAGAGATTTCAGACTGATAGGAGATTCAGACATAACTTTAAGACAAAACAAAACTCATACAAAGCAGAATGAAATAAACACTGAATAAAAGTGCCTGTAATATGATGAAAAAGAGGGATTCGGCATGATATTGTGAAAGATGAGTATTATTGGAATAGGAAAGGGGGATCAGGAGGACCAGAATTCCAGGCCTAGGGAGCCACACAGAGGCACGGAAATAGGTGACTTGGAGGTATGACCTGTGTGCTGAGAGCCTGCGGTGTTTTTAGGGGTGGGAGTGAAGAAGAAAAACTGGGTGGAGCCATGCCCTGGAGGCTGTGTGTGGCCAAAGAAAATGGGCTTCATTCTATCTTTGAGAAAGAATGTGCAGCCTGAATGTGTTTGGAATGGGACAATGATGTGTCCCTCTTTTTAAGCAGAGAGTATGTAAACATTTGTGTTATGAAGGATGTATTAAAAGGGACCTAGAAAAAGGTGAGGAAGAACCCCTCTGGGGGAGAGGGCTTTATATTTGACCTTGGGAAAGAGGAGACCTTTCTGAGAGCAAGGACGAAGAAGGAAAAAAAAAAACATTGTTTAAGATGTTTATGTACTTTAGAGGTAAACTACCTGGTGACTGAGGCCAGGATTGCTGGAATGTAATAAGGGAAACTGATGGTTTTAAATGTATTTAGCCTGGATAACTGAGGCCCTTGGAGTGTGGTGGGAAATGATGCTGTCCTTGGGTAAGACGGCAAGATTCAGAAGAGAAGTATTTGTTCGGTTGGAAGAAAAGTGATGAATTTGATTTGGGACATTTGGTAGGATATGGCAAATCCCGACTGGTAACTCCAAAGAGAAGTCAAGGCTAGGGAGATAAATTTTGAAGCTGTATATATACACGTTGAAGTCACATTTGAAGCCAGGGGCAACTGGATCTCCCCTGGACATTTTGCATCCAGAATGGTGGCGTGGACTCCTCGTAGGCAGGAACCTGCTGTTAATACCTAGGGGCTGCTCAGCAGCAGAAGGGCCACAAAGGAACCCTGTCTCTAGGAGTGGGGGTGCTAGCAGCCTTTACTATCCTCAGGGTAGGAGACATACCTAGGACAGTGATTTTCAACCAGTGAGCTGCAAGAATTTTAAGATATGCAATACCTGTCTGTTTGGTCAGGGGCACTGACCTTTTCGCTTAGATTGTCAAATTTAAAAGATGACAAGAGGCAGTACAATAATAGCCATCCAGTATGAATGAATCAAAATTATATCTATTTGTTGTCAGAACAACAATATATATGTTTTTTGGTAGTGCCACAGAATTTTAGTAATTAGTGTGCGTGTGCCGTGAGATGAACAAGGCTGAAAATCGCTGCCCCAGGAGTGCGCTGCTGGAGTTCTCCAGCTGCAAGTCCTTCCAGGGTCCTCACGAGACACCTCACCTGTTGCTCGTCAGGACATCACAACTGTTAGTGATGTCTGCTGTGGACTCTGCAGAGTCAATTGGCCACATTTATTTGACGGCACACTAGCAACCTATAAGCACGAAAAAACAGGGCCAAACAAGAACGTGAGGAATGTAAGGAGAAAAGATAAGGAAACTCCGGGCTGCCGCATTGCAGGAAGGGGATATTAAGTAAGGAGCAGGGGAGGGGAAAGGAAATAAAACAGGTTTTAGGCAAGACTGATTTGGGAATTCAGAAGCTCTGGGCAACTCTGAAAAAGGTTCATGTCCTAAGGTATTTTATTGTGTGGTCAGGAAGTAGACCCATCAGTCTTAAGTGACTCTGTGGAGGTTCACAGTAAAGGGAAGGAGAGAATTGGGGTGATCACTAGTAGGGAAGATACAGAGAATTTGATGGTTTTGTACTTGAAGATTAACATAGAAATACCTAGAACAAGTACACTTGAATTTATTACCTATATACCTGTAGTACTGTAAGTATATACCTAAGAACAGTTTTCCCAGAGTATCCTGTCTAAAAGTTGAATTTGTGTTCAACTGTTTTTGTTTTTGTTTTAATTTTTAAAAGCTTTCTTCCCTCGATTGTATTTTTACTACCTTCTCGTCCCCCAGTATTGTGCTAGGTACTGGAAGGGAATCGAGAAAAATAAGGCGTGGCCTAGTGAGATAAGAAAAGAAAAAAACTACCTGAAGGGCCTATTACTGCTGAGCAAGACTCTGAGGGAGGCGGTGGGAGTTGATTGTATATAAGCAGGGCACAGGCTGCACAGGTCCAGAGATTGGGAAAGGCGCTGCAAGATGAGACGAAGAGAGAGAACACGAGGCAGGCCACAGACTTGGCGTGGTGTGGTGAGTGCCTGATCCGTGTTCCCGCCATTTGGGGAGCATTCACAAGTTGGGAAGTGTGGCAAGTCAGATTGGGTGAGATCAGACCATGGAGATCTCTGGGGTCCAGGCAGCGAGACTTGGGGTTGATATACTGAGGATAATTTAGGAACTTGAGTAGGCCAGTAAACTGGTAAAAGAAGTAATTGAGATCTGATCAATGGATGTATCTCATAACTACCAAGAAAAAAATTCAGAATCGAGCTGTGTAGTCTTATTGCAGGGGAGAAAAGGACTGCATGGCCCAAAACGAACAAACAAGAATAGGACTTTCTTTGTGCCCCCCCACCCCCTTCCAAAAAGGAAGAACACCAGAAGCCTTCTTAACCAAAATATTGAGAACTTGTAGAAGGTTGGTCAATGAAAATACCATTGAAGGTCATTATACAGAGATGAAAATTTTTATGGAAACCATAATGCTTATGTTTGCCACATTCTTGATGTAAAGTTGCTTCTTTGAATCTGCTGACTAGAACACTTCAGTCTTTCTTGTGAAAGTGATGTCCATTATGTATCATTTAGGATTTCCAGTTTTAGTGGTTTTAGAGTGAGAACCTTTTTTCTTTTAATTTCAGCATCACTGAGGTGTAATTGATGAAATTGTGACCCCTTTGAAGTCCACATGTGGAGATTGGATATACTATATATACATTGTGAAAGGGTTCCCCGGTCTAGTTTAGCACACCCAGCACCAAAGTGAGAATCCTTATACTCATAAACCCACTGTGTACAGACTGTCCCCCAGATTACAAGAGATTATAATTCCCCTATAAGAGGTTATAGTTGCCTTTAGCAAATTTAAGTAGGGTTTTTGTTTTTTTTTTTTTTAGCAACTCACTTTTTATGGAGTTTCTCATTATATGCTCACTGCTTTTAGAAATAAGAACCCTATTCCTTTTCACAATTACATTTGATTTTCTGTAATACCTAATTGAACTATGTAGCTCCAATAACAAGTGTAACGGGCATCAAGATGTCAGGGAGCACAGCTGACTGTTGGTATGTGAGTCCAGGGCAGTGAGCAGAGGGCCCATGCTGTGGGCAGGTTCTTAAGTGGAGGTGGATTGGAGAAGCCTTTTAACTTCCTTCAGATTCAGTGACTATCAGGTGTGCAACTCTCAGGTTTTCTCTACATCCTCTGTTTGTGGGACACATGCTGGGGGATGTCTCCTACATGGGCATGCTACTGCCCATAGAGCCAGTTCCTGTGTTTGTCCAACCTGTGCAAATCACCGGCCACGTTTCGGTTGACCCATCTCCTCGTGTCTCTTCCTTTGCTACTCGACTCTGCCCATGCTGATTTCAGCCAGGGATTCCCAGCAAAACTGCTAGACCTGCCTTGGAATACCAAGAAGCTATGGAGGCATACAAGGCCAGAGCAGTGCTAATTGTTTATTAGTAAAACTTGGTCATTCCTGCCTCTGTTCTTGATTCTTTGTGCTTCAAAATTAGCGCGTTCAGATTGCAGGCCAAGTCCCCCACTAGGGGGCGCACGAGAGGTAACCACATGTCGATGCTTCTCTCCCTTGCCCTCTTTCTAAAATAAATAAACAAATAAACAAATAAATAAAATCTTTTAAAAAATAAAATAAAATTGGAGCTTTCGGCGTGGCTCAGTGGATTGAGCACCGGCCTACAAACCAAAGGGTCGCTGGTTCCATTCCCGGTGTAGGGCACGTGCCTGAGTTGTGGGCCAGGTCCCCGGTAGGGGGCGCATGGGAGGCAACCACACATTGATGTTTCCCTCCTTCCCTTCTCTCTAAAAATAAATGAATAAAATCTTTTTTAAAAATTAGAGAATTCGATTTAAAGTTTATTGCATAGCAGATTGTGTTTGCGATATATGTATAGGTCTTAGCTAACCAGGGCTCAAAGTTTTGTTTTGGGTTTTCAGCTTTATTGGCTTGGCATTATGTAAAGCAGGGCAATTATACTTGACAAAGAGCATTATGTATATTTAGAAGCATCATACAGATATAATTGAGCAAATCCAGATTTGAAGTTACTGTACATTTCCAAGTTGGCTTCTCAACTTTAACTAGAGCCAAACATTCCTCTTCTGACATTCTAATAATATATGTGTACATGCATGTATATGTACATATGCATGCATTTATGTATAGCTGAACCAAATACAGGTTTGTCTGTGTATGTTGAATTAAATCCTCCCTAGGGCCAGCCACCCTCTTTCCCCTTCTCACTGTATACTCTGCTTATCTCTAGTTGCACTCTGTTTACTCATAGCTTCTAGTCATAACATCTCCAGTCTGGTGCTACCTCATGACTTTCATTCACCTTCAACTCCTGCGCCAACCGGACACCCTCTTCCATACTTAGAGTTTAAATTCCTAAGAGAAGTGAACTAACTCAGCCAATCACTCTCGCTTCTGTTTATGCAGAAGCCTAGAGATAGGCCACCCTGAGAACAGGGACCACTCTCAGCCCTGCCAGGTGAGACCAGGACAGGGAGAAAAGTTGCCCGATAGAGGAACACGGCTGCCCAGGCAGCAAGTATTATGGGCAGGGCAGTTTCCCTTAGGTTCTAGAATGGCAGGAAGGATAAAGGCTGCCATCACTTATTCAGAGGGATGTTTTATATATGTGCAGGCAGACCTTACTTGGCACCATTCCAGTGTGTACAAATTTCCATCACTGTGATACAGTTAACAAACATTAGTGGCCCAATAACAAATTTCAGTTACCCTACGTATTCGTTTGCTAGGGCTGCCATAATAGAATGCCACAGACTAGGTGGCTTAAACACATTGTTTTCTCTCATTGCCAGAAGATGGAAATCAGATCAAAGTGTTGGGAGGGTTGGTTTCTTCTGAGGCTTCTCCCCATGGCTGTAGATGGCCATCTTCTCCCTAAGTCTTCACAAGGTCTTCATTCTCTGTGTGTCTGTGTCCTGATGTCCCCTTCTGATGACAGCAGTCATGTTAGATTAGGGCCCACTCTAATTACCTCATTTTTGCTTAATTCTTTTGAAAAAAAAATTTTTTTTAAGATTTTATTTTATTTTTAGGGAAAGGAGGGGAGGGAGAAAGAAACATCAGTGTGTAGTTGCCTCTCGCACGCCCCCTACTGGAGACCTGGCCCGAAATCTAGGCACGTGCCCTTGTTACAGATTGAACCTTTGGTTCACAGGTCGGCATTCAATCCACTGAGCCACACCAGGCAAGGCTAATTACTTCTTTAATATCCCTATCTGCAAATGGTCACATTCTAAAGTACTAGGAGTTTGAACCTTGACATGTGAAATTTGGGTGGACACAATTCAGTTCATAACACAATGATATTCTAACTGTAAGTCATTGCATAAGATACAAACTTGATCGCTGGCTTTTCAGTCTACAAATCACTATGTAAATATCAGACATACATTGTGATCAGTGATCAGTCACATCACTGAGCATGCTATTTCGTCCATGCACAGTAAAACATGTCGTGGTGATAGTCTCCTTATCTCCCAGTGGTAAACGCACACAGCATTCTACAAAAATAGATAATCAAGAGAGGGAATCGCCCACTAAATGTGAAAGTGCATCAGACAAACAAAGAGGAAGCAAAATTGAATGTGATTAGGAGATTTGAAAATGGCAATGTCAACGTGAAAATAGGACAAGTCCTACACTTAACTCCAATACAAACCATATTGAAAAAGTCTGTTGACTATAAAAAAAACAAGCTGAAGTTCCATCAATGTATTTCAATTTAAATTGCACTAAAAACCTAAAGCTACTTACAGTTGAATTTGAGCATCTACTTTAGATTGAAGACTATAATAATAAAAAATAATAATACCAATCTATTTGTGTAATGTTCAGGCCACAGTACTGACGTACTTAGTTGCTGCATTGAAAGAAGCTGGTAGTTAAAAGGAGCCTGGAGATGACCCTTCACTGCCAGTAAAGGCTGGTGTCATGGTTTTAGAAATGGGCAAGAATCTGGGACTGTGGGGCAGGCTGGTGGTGCTGCGAAATTAGCATGCAGGTTCCAAGGGTTAGTGAAGGCAGGTGGTTACGGTGCTCGTCAAACATTTACTGCTGGTGAGACATCTGCTTCAGAAGACGGCCCCCTCTCAAGAGCTTACTTGAAGAAAGATGCGAGACGGCTCAGTGGCCATAAAGGAGAGACTTGAGATGTTCAGCCAGAGGGACTTAGTGCAGGCAAACTTACTGATGCAATTGAGGAAATGGTGGTGGTGGAAAAGATAAAGATCTCCCAGAGAAAGTGATGCCAGCAAAAACAAAACGAAACAAAAAATCCCTTCAGATTAAAGGAACTCTGAGATCCTTGACTACATTGAAAAGGCAAAGGATAAAATGTTGGAAGTCGATCCTTGGCAATTTGCTAAGGCATACAAAAAAAAATGTTCATATCATGTTATTTAATGCTCAATATTTCTATTATTTTAAATTCGTGTGCTAGATAAATATTCATTTTACCATGGTTTTCATTTCCCTGTACATGTATAACCGACAATGAGTTTTTAATGTTTTGATATAAATTTGCCAAGGTCATGGAACAATCATAATGTTCCCATTGGTGATTAAAATGGCTGCATATGGTTTCCACTTACAGGGTCCCCCACTTCCACGCAAAGCAAGGACTGCACATGTGTTTGTGTGTATCTTTGCTGGAATTCCTTCTAAGATGTACCAGGTTATCTTTTCACTTGCATTGTTCCCCTGAGCCTAGCAAGCATAATGTAGCTTTTCCTGGTGGTTCAGTCATTATATGTGCTTCAAGGTAGATTAACTGCCTTGTTAAGGGTGTAGTTTATGCAGCCAAACTTTCAGAGTTCAAACTCCAGCTGGCTCTGACTTGAATGATTTGGAGTAAGATGCTTCATCGCTCTGTGCCTCAGTTTCCTCATCGGTAAAGTGAGGAGAATAACAGTTCCTACCTCATAGGGTTGTTAGTGAGTGTTCAATGAGCAAAGGTGTGGAAAGTGCTGAGTGCCTGGCGACATAGTGAACAATGTGAGTGAGCTGCTGCTGCTGGTGGTGATGGTGGTAGAGATTCACTGAAACCGCAGCTATTTCTTCCCTCTCTCAGATGGCCTTAAACTATGATAGTCTTTATTGTGGGGGCTGTTTTCCTTATGTGTTCTACTCCCTTGTAGTTTGGCTATTAATGGGCTTCTCTGCATCTGCCTCAAGCAAAGCCAGTGCCTTACTCTCAAGCACCCTCATTTGATTTTGGTGCTTTTAATTGCAGTGTCTTTGTAGACCAGAGAAGTTGTCTCGTAGTACGATGTAAGCCTGGGCGAGGGCCCAGTTCCTTGTGGATGGCCTGTCGCAGGGAAGCTCAGAAGAGAACCATCTTTTTTTGGCTCAGGGACCTCCACTTCACCATTTGATATTATCTCCAAATAAGGTTATACGCGTAATCGTTCTATTGTCTATTTCAATAGCATTAGCTTATTCTTTGCAAGCACTGAAATATTACCACAATCTGTTTCCTCCTTTGGCCTTGGCATGTCTCCGTGTTTCTAACGTACTGAGAACGCCGAAGTACCCAGGTGGCCCAGACTTATGTGAGCAGGCCCGCTCAAGAGTCCAGCATGTAGAGCTCTGGCCATGTTTTGAGTTGATAGGAACTGAATAAATGGGGTCAGGATAAGAAGGCAGAGCTGCCTTTCTTTTGATTTTCCATTGTTCCTCTAAGCCTCTTTCAGGCGCACAGATTCTCTCAGGTTCTTTGATTGATTTCACCCAAGGGAGCTGCAGCATGGTGTTTGCCTCAACCTGTAACAACAAAGGTGGCACTCCATTGTGTTTGTAACATGGTAGGGTCTACGGGGATGGGTGTTTTGGGTAGCCACTGTCTGCTAAATCTAAAAGTCATTCTCTGAATACAGTATTAGCTTCATACTGGCCTGAGAGACACCCTATGGGTATTTTCTTATGGCTGAAATAATTTCTATTCTTCCTATACTGTTTTTCTTCTTCCCAACCCCAAATTGCTTTTACCTGATATGGTGTACTAATTTGTCTTGTCCCAGTTGGATAAGCTGTGGCTCCCCTTTCCCATTTCCCCCCTGGGTTTCCTAATATTTCCTTTGCTTCTGTTTGCCATAGGGCACAGAGAGAGGCTTGGTCCATTTTTGTGAAAGCGATTTTTTAAAGTAGTTGAACAAGAAACCGAAAAGCCCCCTGTACCAGAAGTTCCGTTAAACTGAGGCCCCATTCCCTTCCCCTTTATGGCCCGAACTGTACATTCCAGTCTTCCTTCCACTCAGGGAGAGCTGGAAGTGCAGTTGGTATCCAAGTTGCCTGGCAAATGAGTGAAGAAATAAGAGCCTATTGAATCAATATGTCATCAGTTGTAATTGTACCACCACAAAAAAGAAAAAATATATACTAAAAAAATCCTTAGCCTGCAGATTGACTTGTCTCTTTTCTTGAATACTTGTTATGCAAATTAACAAAATTATAAAAATGAAGTCTGTGAATAGGTATGCTCTATGTACAGGCATTTTCTTACATTGTGGCTATCCCAATAACATTTGAATGAATAAGGATTTTGAAAGGCTTCTCGTCACTGGCCAGGGCAAGACCAGACATGCTGCCTTCTGAAATTCTGTAAGGTTCGATCTGGAGGGAAAGCTAGCAAGATCTCACTAGTACTGCGTGCTGTGTGCTGAGGTGGTAGGGACCTGTGTGAACCTGCAGTTGTGGGAGTTTTCTCCCCCTGATACTGAAAACATTTAATTTTTTTCCAGGGCAGTTTTTTCTTATTGTGGTAAAATACCCATTAAAGTTCACCCTTTGAACCATTCTCAGTATACATTTCAGCACATTGCTGTACAACCATCACCTCCATCCGCCCCAGGGCTTTTTCCTCGCTCCACCCTGAAGTTCTGTACTCATTGGTCAGTAATAGCACCAATCCCTGCTCCATTCGACCCCTGGTAATCAGTGTTCTTCTTTCTCACTTACGAGCAGTCAGACGATATTTGTCCTTTTGTGTCCAGTTTATGTCACCTGAGGGAATTTGATGCCTTCTTTTCTAACAAGTTGCTTTGGGGGGTGATAACAATCCGAACCCACACTTGTGCAGAGCGTCTGACATTCTGTGTCCCAAAGTGCTGCAGGCTCTATTAAACCAAGTGCCTAGAACGATACGTCATTTTGAGCGAGAATTCCATGTTCGATTGTTTTTCTTCTGCTGTTGTTAAATATTCCTATGATAAGAAAGTTTCTCATACGTGAAATCTTAAATTTTAAAATTCCTTTTTTTTGTTGTGTTGCTGTGGTTGATTTGGGAGGGTCATTACCTGTACCATTGGCTTCCAGGGCCCCATATGAGCTGGAGAGAAGTTTAAGCTCCCCAAATAATGGAATCAAGTTTAGTGATGTGCGAGTGGCCCACAGAAAATGATAGTATTGGTGTGACCCAATTCTTTAATGCTTAGCCCTCAACTCTGTAACCCTACTGCCACCCCCCAGTAGCATCCTAGGTTCTTCTGGAATCCTAGAGCTCCTGAGGGGGGAGGACCACCCCCAGAGAATGTGTCAGTGGGCAAAACTGTGCTATTTAAACATCAGAGCCAAGTATTACAATACTAAATTCCCCATTTCGCATCCAAGAACTTTCCCGTGCATTATCTAGATGTCTTTCCAATTGCTCCTTTCAGTTTTCCCTGAGATGGTCTGTTCCACTGTAAGGGCTCTGCCACAGCTGTGTGGTGGCCTTGGGAGATGCTGAGGAGGAGGCAAACCCAGTGAAGCCCCGCACCTGAATTGGCTTGTGGCTTTTGTTTGCTTTTCCCCGATTATCCATTCATAGTCTCGGGTCCATTCTGCGGCGTGTATTGTGAAGCCACGTAGAACAGCACCTCATTGTATAGCGGGCAAGATCCAGGGTGATGTCGACTCTCCGACTGTCCATCTTTCACTAAAAGACTAGTGTGTGTCAGGATGACAGGGGCACGGCTGGACCACGTGTGGCTGATTCCCAGGTCTGCCATGTGCTCTGCAAGCCACAGACTGGGTCCTCTAAAACAGCTATTTCTGCATGACCTCTCCTGCATTTTATCAGAACTCACACGTCGCTTTCTTAAGAACTAACTGAGAAAGGAGTCAGTCTGTATCTCATTCTTGCCCGTCCTGTGTCGTGAAAATGTATTCTAAAAAAAAAAAAAAAATTGAAAGGAAGAAAGAGAAAGAAGGGAGGGGAAAAAAGGTTGCCATCCAGTGGAGAAAGGAGTAATTCCCAGCTTCATTCAGGAAAAACGCAGGCTGAAATATGCTTCACTGTTTCAACTTGGCTGGGGATTTTTTTTTTTTTTTTTTTTTATCACCAGAAGGGTTTTTTTGTTTTTGGGGTTTTTGTGTGTGTGTGTGTGTGTGACATCCGGAGCCAAAAGGGTGCAGTGTGCCTTTAAGGAAAGAAGCGCCTCACCAAACTTCGCTGTAGTTGTAGCTCACCGTTTGCATAGGGAAGGAAAGTGTTAATTTCTTATTTGTACACTTTTTTTCCCCCGACTTCCTTCCTATTCACTTCATTAAATCTAGAGGCAGTTCAGCATGGGAGCCGTCTGTATGTTGAATTAGGGCTCGCACTCTTGCGCAACACGTCACCAGTCGGAAACTGGGGTTTGCTTCTGTGATTTATTTCATTATTGTGCTGGTAAAAGGTTGGAAGGGAATTCTTTTGGGGGTAGTACTTTAGCATTGTGTAGCAAGTTTTTGGTTTTGGTTTTTGTTTTTTTTTTGGTGCCCCCCCCCTTCCTAGCACTGAGTTGAGTCAGTTGAGCCAGTTTAAGTAATTTTTTTAAATTAAAGAACAGTTTTAAATGTCCATGAATAATTTTACCTACATGCAGGAGTAGTCTTACTCTACTCTTTAAGTGCGAAAAGCACCAGGAAATATTTAGTGAATTGATTTCCATTAGAACAAGACCCTTAGAAATCCCTGAACGTGAAGCACTGCAAATGGATGTTTGGGGGTCTTTGGGGGAGGAGGGGAGGGTGTTTTGTGGCTCTCTGCATTCCTGCATAAAACCTTAATTTAAGGGGAATAATGGTCAGTGCTTTGTGTGTTTCCGTGTGATTCCAAAACCTAAATTTAATGAGAATCTGCATGTATTAGCAATTGTAATAAAAATTGTTTTACTAGTTCTTTTTGCAGTTTAATTTGTTTTCGCTTTTTAGCTACTTAGATTTAGAGATTTAAAAGTCCAAATATCACAAGCTTATGCTTTGTTTCTTTTCTTTTTTTTTTTTTGCAAAGTTAAGGGTGGGGGTGAGAATAGAAATACCCTTTACAACTTCCCCTCCCTCTTCATTTATCCCACTAAAAAGAAAAACAATGAAAAATTTTACAGCATGAAACTGAAAGTGAAGTGTCACAGTTGTTTGGGATTTTCTGTAGAGCAGAATAACATATTTTATGAAAATACTTGAACTTGAGAACATGCACATTGCTTTTACTGACATGCATTTAATGAAAAAGAAATTCTTTTATTTAAAAAAAAATCTTCTTAAACTGCTCCCAAACCATGCAGCTTGTTTTATTAAAAAGCACTAGAATGAGGTTTAAAATACAAAAAAAAAAAGCATACCTTGTTTTAATTTTTGAAAATACATTTGAATATTAATTTGTTTTCTTATTGGCTTAATTGTTAAAATGCAAGTAAGAATCAGAAACTGCCTGAGCTAAAAATCTCTAATTCTGCTGCCTGGAATAATAAGAGGGGAAGAAAATATGATAAGTAGTTGTCAATATTAAAACAGGCTGAAGGAGGAAGGCTTCGGGCCTTGTAGTAGGTAGAATGAAACAGCAGATTTGAGTATCCACAATCCTTTCAGTATTAAATTTTCAGTGAAATAAAATTACTTGTATATGAAAACATAGCCTTTCCCCAGCTCTCTTTTTTTTCCTGATCAGCTGATGAAGAGACTAGCAGCTCGCTGCTTTGCTGGCTTGTTAATTTTATCCCCACTAACTGTGATTTCCGATAGCCGGCCTGCTGATAGTGGTAAGGTAAATATCCTTTTTCGTTGCCGTCTTGAAGATTCAGTAGAACTACATCCCAGGCATGTGTAGGTGTGTAACACATCAGAAGCCGGTGTTCTCCGTATTTCTGTGTGCAACTGGGTGCTTGAGGAGAGCAGTACCATTAACTGTTGACAGCCTTGCATGCTGTATTTATTATTAGCATGTTCAGCCTCCAAGATTTGCGGGACAATTTCCTTTTCTTAATCTTCGCTTAGCTGCAGTGTGTTTAGCTGTATAGTGGGTGTCCTGCTTTTAGGCAGATGAATATTAATGAATAATGTGGAGCTTTTTTTTTTTCTTCTCCTTTTTCCTTTTTCCTCATAATTCATCAGGTCTCGCCTCCTTCATAGTGGTTATCTGAACATTGTAGGATCGTGATGGAAATTGTCTTTTGATTATTAAGGCCTAGGCTCAGACTGTCCCTTAGGATTCTGTCTGTGTGCATGTTGCTTCTATGGGTTTGCACATTGGAAGATGCATAGAAAACATATTTTTTAGTCTCACTGGCATTTTTAACATGCCAGGTTGTTTTGTGCTCTGCACCAGGTTTTCTTCACAAAACCTTTCTTTTTCAGGAGGCATTGTGCCCAAGTGCAAGAAATTATGTCTGAGCTGTAATCACTCTTTATATTGATTGTTATACTCACATGATCATAAATATTAGCCATGTTTGGTGCTGTGGAGAAATGAAGGTAATTGCCTTATGATTAGAGCTCTTTCAGCTGCGAGAAAGGATTGATTAGCATTTGCATTCTGGAGGCAATATTGAGAGGCAGGAGGAACAAATAACAACATCAGTTATTTTGTGTAAGAAGGCAATCTTGAAATATCATTTAAAGATTTTTTAAAATTTTTTTCCATGATCAAATCTTCTTTTATCTGTGGTGGTTTTTTTTCTTTTTTCTTTTGCAGTTTGTTTGTTTTTTTTACCCTCTATTTTTTCTTAAGTTTTGAGATGTACCAGGAAAAAAAAAAAGTTTCAACTTGTGGGTCTGTCACATGGATCTTTTAGCCATTTATGAGCAGGTTTCTTTTATACCTGGTTGTTTTTATAGCTATTTTATTATCTCTCTGCATTAGTGCTGCTGGCTCTGGTTTAAAGCAAAGCGTTTGCAGGTAATTGGGGGAAAAAAAAGTGTTTGTTGTTTGTGAGTGTGTGTGTTCTTCACCGGATGATTTAAGTGCGTTTACAAAAGAATGTGGCTTTGCTCTTCTCCGTTTCCTTGTTTACTAATTGCTCCGTTAGAACAAAATCTGGGTACAGTTTCGATTGATGTTGTGAATCATGAATAAATTGATGTGAAATCCTACAAAAGAAATGGTCAGGGCTTATGATTGTAAGGATGTATTCTCAGGGACATTTTTTTTCTTCACTCATCCCTTTTATTTTTAGTTGTATCTTTTCTCCCCTTATATGAATGAGACATTTAAGGTCTTATTCTTCTATTAAGCCAAAATTTCAGCTGGATTCAGTGAGCTTCAAACATGTAAATATATAGATCTCGCATTTGTCATAGTCTTTACTATTAGTGTTTTGGGCCTTCAACGTATTTTGCTCATAAAACGGACTTGGGTAAAAGATACATTTATTCAATATGGTGGTCTTCCCTTTTTCTTCCTACTCCACTGATTGCTGTTAACTTTTTTGTTTGTTTATTTGTTTCATTTTATTCTAATTATTCAAATTATATGTGTATATATACATATTTGGTTTTTTTTCTTGTCTTGAATTTTTCTCCTTTGTGCCATATTAACAGGCCATTGAAGACGGGAATTTGGAAGAAATGGAAGAAGAGGTACGGCTTAAGAAGCGAAAAAGACGAAGAAATGTGGATAAAGATCCTGCAAAAGAAGATGTGGAAAAAGCTAAGAAGAGAAGAGGCCGCCCTCCCGCGGAGAAACTGTCACCAAACCCCCCTAAACTGACAAAGCAGATGAACGCCATCATCGATACTGTGATAAACTACAAAGACAGGTGAGTGTCTCTCCCCTCCCCCTTGATGGTCTTCTCCAAGGGCGGACGGGAGGCTTCCTCCGAGCCAGAGTTATGAAGGCGTACACTGGGTTTCTTATGTTCTCTCCACCTTGTGTCTCATGGCTCTCACGCCAAAGGCATCAGTAACCTTCGGCCGTGTTCAAAATGGCCACAGCTGCCGTCTCGCATGGGTTTCACTGTGCAGTGTTTAGGATGTTCGGGCACAGGAGTTTAGATTACAAAACTAACAAAAAGCAATCTGAACTGGAAAAGGATTTTTAAGGACCTCTGAAATGTCATCGTTTATGTGGAAGGATTGCAATGATAGAATAAAATTATACTTTTGCATTGAGTTGTTAAGAGAATGTGTAGTCCTGGTAGATTTAAGGTAAATATTTTGTGTGAAGACTCTATTCAGAACCAAACAGATGCGTGATCGATATGACTGTTCCTTCTTTCCTTCCAACACTCTAGAATTTCTGAGCACTTGTTTGAGCCATCTTCTTCCTAAGAACACTACATAGACAGCATGATATTTCAGAAAGTTTACGTCTTTTTCATGGAACTTTTGAATGTGGACTTTGAGAAATGTGTACTGGACACTCTCCTCAGACTATTTTAGACAATGAGCAGTTATTTGAAAACCAAAGCAAGGGTCTTTCAGGGTCTTGGTCAGCCGTATACAGTAGATAAATAGGCTACATTTTGGTTAGTTGATTCGGTTTCCACTGGATAATCATCTGATGCAATTTTCATTGGGAAGATCATATCTCATTCCAGTTGAAAAATTGATAGGAAACAAAACAATTAAACATTTTATTTCTCTAAATCGCATAATGGTATTAATCATTTTTTAGTTACCAATTTTTTTTTTACATTAACTAGTTTTGTTCTGCGTACCTGGAAGTGTTTAGAAATAAATAAATAAGTTGCGATTTTAGTTTTTCATTGTGACTTTGGTGAATGTGTTATACCAGAGAAAAAAACTTTATTATAAAGACTAAATATAAATAGTAAAAAAAGCGAGAAACTCTCAACCATGAGGTTTTATTGTTACGTTTTTATTATGTTACCTGTAAGGAGTTGTCAGAAATGGTGGCGAGTGGCTGGGCGGGGATGTGTGTGAAAGGTCAGAATAACTTGCCTGTCTTTGCCTACCAGGACTCTTAAGTCCCCTGCTTACATTTTTTACTGTCTTCCTTTTTTTTTTTTTTTTTTTTGGAAAAGTGCATCCCGTTTCAGAATTCTGAAGTAGCCACAAAGGGCAGCCCCATCATTTTGGGTTTGGGTGAGCTGTTCATTGACACGGGGGAACAGCAGCAATCCAGGAAGGAAAATTTGGCCACGAGTCCACTCTTTGACCAGAGTGAGCAGCAAACTTCCTTGTACACCAGGAATCAGTAGCTGTCTCCGCTGACTTTCCATTAACCCTCAGCCCGACCGGTGGATCTGCCGCAGGCGGGAGGCCAACTTGGACAACGACACCTCCTTTTCTCGGCCTGTGTAAAGGAAAACGAGCCGACTGTATCCCTCTGCATATGCCTCTAGCTTTTTCACCTTTTTCTCAGGAGAGCAAAGTGCTTGTTTTGTGGACCAGGTGTGCCCTGATCCGTGACAGCCATTTTGTTCACTACCTGCTGGGTGGGTGGGTGCAGGGCTGCTGTAGCCCTGGGAACAGCTGAGGTGGGTCTTGGAGGTTGAGGAGCTGGGCCTGCCGTACCAGGTGATGGCTGTCTTCGACTTTAATGGCGTAAGAGAGGTCACTAGCCAGTGAACCACAGATTGCCAACAGATTGTTTTATTCCATGTTTCACGTAGTGTTTTCTTTTTTAATTAAAAAGCAAACACATTAAACTAGAGAGATCTTATAAAACTTCAGATTTTTTTTTACTGCCCTCCCCCGTTTTGGAAAAACCTAAAAATCTGGCAGCACTCTACCCAACTTTCCCTCAGGTAGCAATCCGGTCAGAGAGAAGAGGAAGCCGCCTCCTGTCTGTGGGCTGGCCTGCTCTCATTTGCCCAGTGTCCCTCACCCACTGGGATTCCTCGAGTATGGAGTGTCAGTTAGCCTTTATCATCACACTCTTCACATCTGGCCCCTGCACTCACATCTCCTGGCTCCATGGCCTTTTGAGTTTGTCATTTACTGATAGGTGTGGCTATGGACTGACAGCTTTCCCAGAAACCACCCAAAATACGGAGTAATATAGTGTTAGGTCCCTTAAACATTGTACAGTAGATTAGAGCACAAGCTTTTGTCTTGATTTAACTACCTGTGTTTGAATCTAACTCTACTCTAGCATTTCCTAGTGGGGCAGGGAGTGAGCAATTTTAAATCCTCACCTGGGGATTCACTCATTGATGAGAGAGAGAGAGAGAGAGAGAGAGAGAGAGAGAGAACGAACATTGATAGGAGAGGGAAATGTCATCGGTTGCCTCTCTTATGCACCAGGACCAGGGATTGAACTTGCAGCCTAGGTATGTGCCCTGACTAGGGATCAAACACGCAGCCTGTTGGTGTACAGGACAATGCTCCAATCAATTGAGCCACCTGGCTGGGGTGGGAGTGAGCAAATTACTTAACCTCAGTTTTCTTACCTAAAAAATGGAATAATTACTGACCTGCCTCTAGAGGCGTTATGAAGATTTGATGAGTTAATAAAACCTAAGCTTTCTGAACAGTTTAATTATTAATAATCAGCCTTTCTGACTATGTATAACTAATCTCATGGGTGAATGGGGCTCTGAGCACTATGAAGTAAGTGTCCTTTCTGATTGGCTTTGCATCTTTTTATTTCCGAAAATCAGAAAACACATCTTTTGTGGGACTGATCGTTGAGCGCATCTTTAGTTGTACTATCGTGAAAGGACATTTAAACATTTCAGCATGCAGACATTGAGCAGTTTCTTCCCCCCTTTCTCCGGTTTCATTTATTTATTTTACCTTTCCTTTGGAAAGCACCCGCATAAGGCCCATCCTATTAGCTCCCACATTGTAGGGACATCCTGGGGTGTATGCACAAAATTCTCACCATTGCATCTTTCATGTATGTTTCATGTTAGTAACCCTTGAGAAAAAGCACTGACTCTATTTATATTTTTTATTTCTCTTACCAAACTTGGTACTCAAGTAGGAGGCACTCAAATTAGGAGGGCTGTAATTAGATATGTTGTCATATTTTTGGTTGGTTTTAGAAAATGCTGCTGGGAAATGTACCTCTCCATGTGTTCAGAATTTTGCACCATTGAAGTCAGCTACTAATATAGTAACTCAACCTGCCTGTGAAGGAAATACCACCTGTACTAGCTTCCCTCCCATCACCTCAGTCAAATGTTGGAGCTCTGTCAGTGGTGCAAGATTAGCGGTATATTAAATAATACCTGCCATCTATATTTAACTGATACATAAGAATTAATTAGCTCTTGTGAGACGGTTTTTGTGAGGTTTTTTTTCCAAGTTCTTCCATGATTCTGGGACAGATGTATCTTTATCTTTTACAAAGGGCTAGGATAACATAAGCATCTATTTATTGTCTTTGTTTTCAGCACCAGCCCCTCGTTTTTTTTAGAAGGAGGATCATTTTTAAAATGTCACCCCAAACGGTGTGATTCATAAAACGTAAGATCTCTCTGCAGGGTTTACTGGTAGAGGGAGCACCAGTCTGCTGCCCCTCATCCCCTGTTTCGTTTTCCCAAACAGAAAACTTTATGTCCAGTAGTATTCGAGGCTTTGTTTTGACTTGTTAAGCATGCTTTGTTTTCTGTTTATGGAGAAGGCTTTTAAAATCATATTCTCAGCTGATGTGACTTTGAACTTACCACTATGTCTTTGTAAAGGAATTCAACCTAATTTGCATCTGCACCTTTTAGCATTGTCCCTGGGACAAGACTACAGAACGAGAGGGTGAAGAGTAGGGAAGAGTAGGGTCTGCTGGGGCTATTCGAAGTCTAGAGACACGGCTTACAGTTACCTGAGCAAAGAAAGATTCCTAGAGCGATCCTTAGTGTTGGAAGGGGTTTTAGCTCTAACTGGTCCAACTTCCCACAACCCAGATGTGTTCCCCCAACCTCTGGCAGACTCATCCAACCTTAGTGTGGCATTCCCAGCATGCAATTCACGACACCAAAGGACACCTCTAAACACAACAGCCATTTCCCACGTGAAGGTGGATTCAGCCCTCTGACTTCTAGCTGTTTATTCTACTTGGACCCGGAGAGTAAATCTGTTCTCAATCCAAGAAAGGCCCTGTAAAACATTTGTAAACACATTCATTCACCTCAGGACATTCTCCTTCAGGCTGAAACACCTCATTTTGCTATCCAGTGGTACCTAGAGTTCTACCACCCTGGTCTGCCTCCTGTGGCACATTCTGCCTTCTTAGCACCCCATTTAAAACGTGGCACCCAGAACTTCACAGGCATCCTGTGGGCTAATTGCAGGGCGGTTAGCTTTCTCATCCCAAACATCGGAGTTCTGTTAACATAACTCAAGAGTGTGTTAACTTCCTGCAGCAACTCCGACACAGAGTTAACTCAGGTTGAACATGTGACGGGCTGGAAAAGCTCCCGCCCCGCCAAACCTGCAGACAGCTCTTTTCTCACTGAAGTGTGCTGCCAAGGGTAGTCTTCAACTAAGTATTTCATTTCTTTTTTTTTTTTTCTGAACCAGTATCTACTGATTTTGTTTTTATCCCTACGCAGTTCCATTTAATTGATTTTGTTTTATCACTCTATTGCTATAACTCTGAATTTTTGTGCCTTTTTTAAAAAATCATGTTTACTTACTTGTCTAAGTTTTTTGTTTCGGGGGGAGTTTTGTTTGTTTTTGTTTTGTTTTTGTCATCTGAAGATTTGCCATACGCTATTGTTGAGAAACTGCTAAAGGGCAAAGGACAGGCCTCTGTATTATGGCCTGAAAATCACTTCAGGTTGACATGAATTTATTAACCAGGAATCCTGAAAGTTGATTAGCCACCTGTGAACTCACCTGACCACGGCCATCCTGTCACCCACATTTATCCATCCTTTCTCAAGGTTATCAGGAAAGGCTAAAACCGAGCTATATTTGTGGCCTCTCCGATCTATCAGCCCAGAATTCCTGCTGAAAGAATGAAATGAGGTTAGCTTGCCCTGGCTTTTTCTAAGAGACCCCCTACTGGTCCTTAATGATGTTATTTATCTTCTCTAAATAGCCCCGTGGCATCTGAGTAATTTCTTCTAAGTTTTTACCCAGGGTCCCCATCAAGCAGAGCAGTCTCAAGTTTTTTTTCTCCTTCTGAAATTGGGACATTTGCTTATCTCTAGTCTTCTGATTCCATTTCTAGTCTCTGTAATTTCTTCACCAATATTAGAAGGAACAATCTACACACTCTTTCAGGAAGTAATTAGTTTGCAACTGGCCACTTGAACTCATCTGAAGTATGTCGATATGCATTCTGTCCACTTGTCCAACCTTTCTTAGCTGTGCTTTTCAAATCTGAGCATTGTTCTCATTCCTGAAGAATCCGGAGTCAGAATGTGAGGTTATTGTCACGTCCTCCCTCTCCACCAATCGTGTGAAGACTGTAGCAGGAGCATTTTGTGAGGGCTGACCCTGTGGTCTGTGGGTTTATAGACTTCGTTGTCCACCAGCTTTGAGAATGGACACAGGGAAGCCGTGGGGGAGGCGGGTGTGAGCTGCCTGAACACAGCCCTGGCACCCAGTGGGGTGGGTGGCAGGGATGACAACTACACGGCTCCTTTCTCCCAGAGGCTCTTAAGGCTCTGCTGTCTTCTCTGAGCTGGGACTGTCTTCCTGCTCCTCATTTCAGGAAGCCCTGATGCTGTCTGTAGGGATGGTGGGAAGCTGTAGCTTGGTCTGAATCTTAGCTCTTTTCTCACTGTAGAAAGTCATTTCTTTGTTTATTGCATCCCCCCCTACTTCCAGCCCTGTATTGCCGCAGAGGACTAGAGGTACTTGCCCCGTGCAGTGGGAGAGAGAGCCTTACCACCCAATGTTACTGCACAGGCAGTGGACTGGGGAATTCAGGAAAGGGGGGGGGGGGTCATGTGAGCCTCTCATGTAAGGGTACAATGGCATTATCTCATGCTTATGGTCACTTTTAGGGGGAGTATATGTGTATGTGTGTGTATATAAATACAATTTTTAAAAGATTTTATTTATTCTTAGAGAGAGGGGAAGCTGGCCTGCAACCCAGGCATGTGCCCTGACTGGGAATTGAACCAGCAACCTTTCAATTCATAGGCTGGCACTCAATCTACTGAGCCACACCAGCCAGGGATGGATATGGAGATATATATTATATATACAATTATATATATAATTGTAATGACATGTACCAGGGTAATGAGATAACAGTGTTTCATTCCATTCCATTATAGCACCTTTCCAAGGATTTGGTGCACCACGACCCAAAGAGGAAATGTGCTTGTTTAATTCCTATAAACGCTGAAAAGGCATTTGTAGCATTTTCCTCATTTTGAGTAAAGCTGAGCTACTGTTTTCAAGGCTCATATGTAGTCAACTCATTCTCCTGAAGTGATGGACTCTTATTAAAAAATCATTGCATTGTTCCAAAATTTTGTCTACAAAGTGCTTTACCTGAAGTGCATTTAGGTATTTGCTGTGTCAAAGGCTTTCCCATCGATCATCATCCTGAGGTAGACTTCATACCCCTGTTCATATTGTCTTTCTAAAATAGATTTGTAGTCACATAACATTTGTAAAGCCAAATCCACATCATTATTTAATATTCTTTTTGTTATTTGGGGTTTTTGTGTTTATTTGTTTGTTTGTTTGTTTGTACTTTTTTCCCCAAGCCAGACTGCTGACCAACTGTAGGTCTGTCCCCACATGCTCCTTATCGGCACCGTTTTAAATTGTTCTGCTGGACTTTCCTTTGTTCACGCCTCACATCCTTGACAGCTTGTCGTTTCCGTTACTTTAAATCATAGAATCATGCCCATCTTTTCTCAAATCACTTGGCAATGTGTTCTCTAAAATGTCTGAGACAGTATCATTCACAGGTTTCTCTTCCTTCATTACTTCACTTTCTGAGCCGACATGCATTCCCTTGCTTAACACCATCATCAATTCAACTTCCCAAAAGAGCAGTGGGAAAAGCTTTCCCAATTCTGTACCTTATCCCTAACATGCACACAGATACCGCGTTTCCTCAACACACAAGCATCTCTCCAGCTCACCCCTCCTCTGCCTCCTCACGCACTGTCTTCATCAGGCCCTTCCTGTCCCTGGCATGGCCCGGGACAGACGTGTCCTGCCTGTGTTCCCTCATTCTGCCTTCCTTCTGGACAAGCATCTGATCGTGTCCCACTGTTCCTTAAGCGCTTTCAGTAGCTTCCCGAGGAGCATTTCAGTAGCCTACCTAATGGTGACCAAACCTCTACCATGAGAAAGCTAGTTTTCTGCAGTCTGGCCCTCGCGACCTTTCCAACTTCATTTTTCTACATGCCACCCCTTATATTTCAGACATTCCAACTAATTCTCCCGTCTTGAATAGAGCCAGGACTTTCCCCCTATGCTTCTCTGTTTATGCTTTGCCCCCTCTGCAAAACCTCCTGCTCTCCTAAGGCTGCGTGGGCAGTGGGTCTGAGGAGGGATCTCTGAGTGGCCTCACATGGTTCAGTGTGTGCCAGATGGTGCCTAGTGTCAGACCTTGTTGGGACGGAGGGGTTTTCTCAAGATTTGTCACACTCGTCAGCCACTTCTCTGCCACCACACAGAGGGACACCAGAAAGGACTAAAGACCTCAGGTGCTCATTTCTTATCATTTCCAGTTGAAGATCATTAGCTCAGTGATTCTTTTGGAATAGAATAGAGTTCTGAGAAGCAGAGTCCACTACCTAGATGGTGTTCAGAAACTGAGTCTGGCCATTGCTTGGTGTACCCTCTGTACTGGCTGCTGTGACCAAGTACAGCATCTTATTTAATGTTCACATCAATTTTCTGAGGTGAGTATTATCCCAGTTTGACAAAGGAGGAGCTGGACTTGGTTGAGCTTACTTCCCGAAGGTCACACACACCCTGGCAATGCTGCCTGTTTTTCATGGCTTCCAGAACAGTGGATGGAACATGCATTCTAACGGCCCCGCAGAACAGGTGCGAAGGGGACTGGGATCAGCGTAGCAGGCATACACACGTTTGAGAGAAGCTGGAAAGTCCCAAAGAGTTTAGGAAATCTTTTTCCCCAATTTGTGGAGAAGTGTATATTTTTTCAAATGAGGTTCCAAACATACACCTGTGTGACCTTCCCAACCATTCGGTGAGAGAGGCAAAGCAGGTAGGTTCGTAGAGTGAAATGAATGACCCAAGGTCACCCACCCTAGGAGGCAGGAGCCAGGCCGGGACGGGTACCCAGGTCTTCTGACTGTAGTGTTCTTTCTACTCTACCACAGGTGTAACGTGGAGAAGGTGCCCAGTAATTCTCAGTTGGAAATAGAAGGAAACAGGTCAGGATCTGTCTTGTATTCCCGTGTCTCTAAATACAGGTATCCAAACTGACTGATTCCTAAGGAGTCGGAAACAAATTTCTCCAGTCGCCTCCCGATGACCACTACCTGGAGTGTGGGATGGAGGTGCAGATATTCCAAACCACCTGCCATGGCTTTGGGGTTGTCTGTGCAGTGTTTCCCTTTGGGGTCCGTTCTGCAAATGCACTTCTTAAAAGGTGTCACCAGCTGGCCTGCCCCTCCCTGCCGCACCTCGGACATGGGTTTCTGTTGTTTCCCCTTCCTTTTGGCGTAGCTTCTGTCTGACATTCTGCGGGCCTCTTCACTTCGTGTGTCTTGCTTTAGAAGCTCAGTGACCAGCACCCTGGCGCCGGGTCTCCTGCAGTGTGCGCATTCCGGAGTTAGCTCATGGCACGCCGAGCGTTCACACACTGGGTTGAGTTCAGGGTGTGACTGCTGGGCCTGCCTGTCACGTATAGTCCTAAGTGTCCAAAGCCAATCTGTTTAACATTTGTGTGCCTGTGCTTCTGTAGGGTGGAAAGTAGAAATGCTTTTCTCCTAGAGATCTTGTGAGAATAAGGTGATGCTGGTGGAGAGGGATTTGCCTGATTTACCAGGATTGGGAGTTGTGAGTAACGTGTTGAAAATGTACAATTAGCCTGTACCTTTAAAAAGTATCAATATTATACTTTACCATCTGTAGCCCACATTTGTTAGTTGACCCAATAATGTCCTTTCTGGCATTTTCCCCACTAGAATAGAATCTCAATTAGGGCAAGGAGGAAAAAGAGCAGAAACTGTCCTGTATTTCAGAATGAACACTGGTCACCAGTTGTGTCACCCTCCTTTATAGAAAGAGACTAAAAATGGGGGTGAGGTATACCTGTCTGCGTCTGTGTGGAGATGAAACTACTGAACAAGATTGTCTTTTTGAAAAATCTTTTCTGTTGCTGTTCAATGAACAGCTGTCAAAGCTGGAAGCCAGACACACCGTCCATACAGTGTCCTGAGAGAGGTCAAGGATTGTGAAGAATTGTGTTCTGGTTTTGCCACTATGAGAAAGAGCTCAGTTTGGATTCGAATTTCAGGATTGAAACAGTAAACACTCGACGTAGTTAGTACAGGCAGTTCGGATAATGAACCAACTTGGGATAGCACTTCCACCACCCTCCCCCCCAACACAGAAAGGAGGCTTTGGGGTCTAAACAGTGTGATGTATAGGCTAAACACCCCGCCCAGTGAACAAGGGCAGACATAAGCTCTTTTCCCCCTCTGCCATCAGAATGGTCGTGTGACCATGGAAAGTGGATTAATAACAACTTTAAAGGTTATTGTGAGCCTCCAGTGTCATGCCCGGGCTTTTTGAGGAAACGGTATGACTGCAGGTAGTTGGCACCTAGATAAATCCGTTTTTACTGGAGACATGTTTGAACTGGTATTTCTGGAGCCTGTTTCGTCCCTTACTCTCGCATGTGCTTCCTCTTCCCAGAAGCCTGGGTTTAGGACATGTTCAGTAGTTGCATTATGATATATGCATTTTTTAAATTATTTTTTAAATCCTTTTCTCAGAGGTTCAAAAGCAATGAGCATTTTCTGTGTTTCAGTCTCTGTGCAAGTGTTGAGAATGGGAGAGAAATGAATAAAATGGAATACCTTAAAGCACAGTTAGAAAGAGCTCTATGAAGTAGTCACAGATACGGTGTATGGACTGGGTGGGAGGGGAGGAATAGGGCAGGAATGGGGAAAGCTTCAAGTGGGCCGTGGGCAGAGTGAGAATCCCCCAAGTGGACTGTGGCAGGAGCGGGCAGCGGTTCTTAGCCCATGTGCCTGGGTGGGCGGCTGTGGAGGTTTGGAAAAGCAGGATTCCCTTGAGACCACACAGATCTCAGGATGACTGGGCCATCAGGTACAAGGGAAGAGGGACATGGCTTGGGCAGGAAGACAAGAGAATACACACTTAGAAGTATGATTGCCGAGACTCAGGGGCAGACTAGATGTGAGGAGGACGATAACTCTTGGATCTCTCTCCTGAGTGGTAAGTGACTGCGGTGTCGTTTACAGAAATATGAGTGAAATGAAAATGCGGCATGTGCACGTGTGCGCGCAGGCACAGCTACCCAGCCCCACATCCTCCATCCCAGGAAATCTAAATCCTCTCCGTAGCTATTAACAGCCCTTGACGTTGGGATTATTTTGTTGGTATTGACTCTCCCTTCAGGACCAGCCAAGAAGCTCTTTTAGACAGAATTTATTTTTAGCAGTGTTGATACCAGGCATTCCATATTTCTTTAAATGCGGTAGAGGGGCTGTGACTATGGATCTCAGGCCCGAGCACCTTCGCACTTAATAACCCTAATTAGATTATAAATTGCTGTGAAAATACAGTAATGTGACCAAGTGGATACACTTTGAGAAAATCTTAGTTCTAGCTGAAGAGTCTCTCTCCATTCACTCTCTGTGTCAGATACTTTGGGCTCTGCCTGGAGCTGACAGTTGACCTTGTATAGCTAAGCTATAGCCTGGTGAGGTCACAGCCTCATGCACAAGATGCCTCCCAGAGTGTGGTCCTCACACTCAAAGTCTTATAGCTTCTTGGAGAACTCCCAGTGGATTTAGAGGCTCGGAGTTTTGCTGTAAAGCAACCTGCTGACCTTTGTTTAATCCAGTGTTTGACAAACGTGCCCCTCCCCGCCCTTTTCAAGGAACACTCTTAGCAGCGCATTAAGTTTGTGTTCCATGGAGCACACTTTTGGGAAATGTTGGCTTTGAGCTCAGGAGGTACGTTTACTCCAGAGAGAATCTCCTCAGAGAAATCTGGATTCCAGCACTTTAGTTTGCCCTCATTAAAAATATTGATACTTGCAGATGTTTCCTGGAAAAGGCTGCTCTGATTCCTGGTGACCTGACACTTGTGTTGCTCAGCCAGTTACTATACCCACGTACAGCAGGTGGGCAGGCCACAAATAAACTTGGTCTGTTTGCTTTCCCAGGCACAAAAGGCCTCCCCAAGGCTTCCAGCAGTAGCCTGGCCCAGAAGCCCAGGGTCTCTGCCTCTCAGAGCTCCAGGCCAATTCCAGCATAAATGGCCTCTCTCTGAGGGAGGGAAAGGAGTCCCAGCTGGAAAGAACTGAATTCATTTTCTAACTGTCTTATAAACTGTCCTCAAAACAACTCTTAAGTGTTTTGATCAAAAATAGATTGTGCTGAAATACAGCAGTTATTACAGTTGTTTGTATGGAGAATAATAGAATTAATAATAGTACAGAACGAGCCCCATTTCATGGACTCACACGTGTAAACCTACTTTTGCCCACCCCGTATGTTCTTGTATATTCCTGGGGAAAAACCTGCCTCGCTCCTTTAGAATTGCACCTCATGTGTCTTCCTTAAGAATTTACCAAAAGGGCCATTACAGGAGAAAGCAGGCTCTGGAGCCTGCTGTGACCCACCCCTTTAACAGAGTGACACTGTGGGATCTGCAGCTCAGGTGGAGAGGCTTTTGATTTTGCCTGCTGAAACTTTAAGCTTTTGAGCTGGCTCGCAATTCAGCAAGAATCTTTGAAGCATTTTTTCTTTTACCTTAATGAAGTCAAGGCACAGGGAAAGATCAAAGGACAAAACAGGAAGGGAAGGTGGGTCCTCACCTTTCAGGTGGAAGGCATCCTCTGAGTGACACCCAGGTCTGCAAGACGACGTGAGGAAAGCTGGCCACGTGGCTGACCAAGGAAGCCACGGGCCCTTTAGCCGTCTTGTGTCAGAATCCTGTACCTGCATCCGCTGCTGTGAAATGTCGGGTCGGGAAAAGAGGAGTATCTAGATGGTCCTGAGTTACTATTTGTGAACAGTCCGGTGATGGATGATGTATCTTCTCAAATGTTTCCTCGAAGTACTTGCTTAAACAAACAACCCTCTGAACCCCCGTGTCCCACTGAGCACCCCTGATTTGCAGTAACGAGTTTGATGAGAGAATTCTGAGGAAGTAGCAACTTTATATAGTAGATTCTGACCATTGCAATGCATTAAAAGCTTTATAGGATTATGCTCTGTCATTCTGTTTATTTATTTGGCTTTGCATGGCAGACTTAAAAGGTGCCGTGGTGACATGGGATGTTCATGGTGACACAAATGAAGGAGGGGCATAAGCCCCCAGACATCATTTCTCGGGGTTATCAGATTAAAATTTTGACTTATAGCATGTTTGCAGAGAAGGTAACCCAGTAAGAGGGTTTGAGACCTACTTGATTTATGGGTGATAGTATGGTTCCAAATTACAGTAGGTTGTAAATCTTCCTTTTGTTGAATAAGCACGTTATTATTCATGTTTTGTTTATGCTCTGGCATATGTCATTTCTGGTCCTTTGTTAATGCCTTTTTTAAAAGCCCTGCTGAAGCTATCACACATTTAAAATGTAATGTCCTATGTTCTTTTTTTCAGTGAATGTCACAACAAACAAGCATTTTACCATTCTTTAAGGCACATAATTCTAAAATACATAACTTTAGGCTCTGTAGCATATACATATAAAATTATATTTGTATGTGTGTATACATATATATGCATACAAATATGCATACACACATGCATGTGTGTGCACATGTGTAAAATATGTGTGTCTATATTTTCGCATAGGGTAGATGACCGAAAGTGGGACTGTGCTTCAGAGCGGTTGCGTTTCAGACTCTCAGTAAAGCCTGGGTGCTTTTCTCACCGTGCTGAGCAAGCCCTTTGTCGTCTCCGTACACCAGGGCACTTGTCTGGCATGAACCTGATGTAGCCTTATTTTTGTTGATTACTCGGGCACATTATATACCTATATTCTTAACATAATCCTTGGTGATCTTTGCCAGCTACCGATTCCACTACCAAAAGCAAGCCTACGCCATCCCATTCTGTTTTGCTGTTTATCTCATATATGTTCCAAGAGTCTGGGAAGTCAGATTTCCAAGCTTGTTAGGAATTACCATCAGTCAACAGCCAATAAGTTTCAGATGAGAGATCTCAGTAGTGAATACGGAGTGCAGGTGCTTGTGACACCTTGTTTGTGGCCGACTCAGGTTTCTGGGGCCTTTCTGGATAAGTGGGGTGCTACTCGGATCTAAGTGCATTTTTAAGTGACTTGTATTACATAAATCTCACAGGAATCTGACCCTGAAAAGCAGCCTCTTGTTTTCACCTACTGCCCTCCAATGTTGACCCAGTTTTATAGTTTTTTTCCCACATGATTTCCTGCATTTGACTCTTTAGGACTATAATAACTTTTCTGTAGAATTCTTCCAATTCCAAGTGGTATTCTAAACTATGACATCATTTTCTTACAGAGGCAAGGTAGCCACATTTTCACATTGAGTAACTAAAGGAAACTTATTTCAACTTGAGTGAAAATCTTTTTCACAAGTAATTATTAGAAATGCTTGTCAACAGATTAAGTTGGGCAGATTTAAAAAATCATAAAGCAGCAAAAGAAGAAGAAGAAAGAAAAGACCTTCCCCTAACATTGTATCTTCTTGGTTTGGGCTTGTTGGGAAACCGTAAGAGCCAGTATTTTAAAGGAGTGGGTTTCCTAGCTGGCATTTCAGTCTTCATACTCTTCCAACTACACCCAAACCATAGTCAAAGGAAAGCTGATGGGATGTTTATAACGTATGCAGTCAGCATTTGGTCATCACAGTGGTACAGATATGAAATCACTGCCACTGGGTTTCTGGAGATTATGGGAGAAACTGGGTTCCCAGATGAAACACAGCAGAGTAAACCTCAATTTTGTGTGTGTGTGTCTTTGTGAGTAAGCTATACATACATGCAAGGTTTCAAACTGCCATTTACAGTGGCTTGTAGGGCTTTTGTGTGTCACAGCATGACATCATGACCACGTGTCCCTGTGCCCATTGGCCTCTGTGGAGAGAAACTGTGCTCGCCCACCGGCATCATTAAACTCTATTAAGTGCAGTGGGTTCCTTTACATTTTTATTTCAGGTTACGCTCCTCCCCCACCCATCTCATGCCTTATCAAGGTCATGCTTCTTATTCTGCGATAACTCGTTGTCTGAAGTAGACCTGAAATTACAGAGCGTCGGTGGAGGAAGGGGAGGGGTATCATTTTTGTGATTGGGAGCTCACTTCTAGGTAACAATTTATACTTAGGCCTTAAATTGTGTAAAATGACATAATGGAAAATACCTTGGGGGTAGGGTAAGCGTTTCAACAGAAACAGGACGCGTTCTACAAACCACTGTACAATTAGTCCATTGTTCTGTACTTAAAAAAAAAGAAAGAAGGAACTTTCCAGCACTGAAAAAAAAAGTGCTTGCAAAGGTATTACTGAAAAGACTTAAGTTTGAGAAAGAAATGCCAAGAATTCAAAGCTATCAGGCTGCTTCACTTCCACATTCTTCTTATTGTTTTTTAAACCTTTAATTTAGGGAAAACTACGTTACTGTTGCAATTCATTAGCAAGGGGTCATACTGACCCTGCATTCTATAGGTTGTGGAAAAGCTGGATGTCCCTCAGGAACGCCCGGCATTTCCTCCCTGGCGGGCCATCAGACCCACTGCCTCTGATGGGGACGGGGGAGGGCTGGACTGCAAGTCAAAGGTTCCCGCCTGTGTGGAGAGAAAAAGGAGCACACCTGGAGGAATTAAGTTCTGAGCAGTGAGGGACGGAGCTAATTAAGATTGGGGACAGTCTCCTCCATTTTTATAGAGGAAGGGTTCTTGATCCTGGATGGGTAATGAGGTATTTGAATGGAGGAAACGGATAGAGACCCCTCCAGCCATGGAGTGAGAGAGGGGTCAACTCTGGAGACTTGGAATTCATCATGGCCATTGGACATGGTACTTGGGGGTGGGTACACAGGAGAAGAAGGTGTCCCGGCCGGAAGAGTCAGGTCAACAGTACAAACCAAGTTTGCGGAGGAGGGCTTCGAAAGCCGACTGAGCTGTTTGCATGGTGATGGAGCCAGCACAGCCACAGGGAGCCTGTCTTGGACAGCGCCCAGGCCCTTCTTTTGCCCACGTCCTCTGTTCTGAGGAGGGGAAAAAGGGAAGTGGGGAAGGAACAGTTTGAAACTAAATAAATTTGTCTCACTTGACAGTATTGGCCTCAAGTCTCAGAACATTCAGTTTCCTCCTCTATGAGCACGTACAACTCAGCACTTGTCTTCTTAGAGGGTCTAGAATTTCTACGACCACTCAGGATAGAGACCCAAACCAATGTTTTAGCCATTTTGGCCCCATCCGAAAGAGCTTTATCACACTCATTTATCACTGCACCAGTGGCACAGTTGAAGTTAAGAATGTGTCCATCACAGGTGTACAAAGCAAAGACATGCTCATAGTCTGTCAATAGAAAAATGACACCATCTGTTGGCAATGTAGAAAATGACATCGTGAAGATGTCATTGAGGGTCAGGTGTTAAATCCAAGATCACAAAGAGGCCTGACTTTCTGAGCATTGCTAGATTGTAAAGAATGCTAATTATAAATGTCACTAATAGAAAAATCCGTGTCTATAAATTGTACTTCAGATATTCCTTTTCAAATAGGTAAAATGTTTGCATATATAAATCTCAGAATGGTAGAAAAAGAATAGACCAGAAATTGTGGCTATATGTTGAAGGTGATAGTAAATAAAGCAGGCTTTGTCATATACTATGTGGTATAATGTATGGAGGTACAAATGCATTTCTCAACCTGGGAAGGCGGGAGACATATGAGTGGCTGGCTGTGAGTGGAAGAAAAAACACCTTGATTCTTGCCACAATAATCTAAAAATCCAATTCCCTATTAAACTACAGTCTTCTTAAACCTTTTTGTTTGCTCCTGATTTTAGTATTCATGAAGCCCTTATATGCATTAAAAAATAAAACAGTGACCCAGTAAAACAGAAAAACTCACCCATCCTTTTGACAGAGGATTTTCGGTTAATTTATGCAGGCCCCTTTGCACTTCAGCATTTTCCCCACTGGTTGCTAGGCAACCATTTGAGTTACTGCGCATGCCTTTTTTATGATAACTGTCATTATGATTATTTTTTAATTATACAACTGGGACTATGGATTAAAACAGTATATTGTCACTCATTCTTTGCTGCTGCTTCTAGCATTCTGACACACTCCTAAAATCACCTTCTGAAATTTACATGGCAGTGATTTATGGGTTTGTTTGGTTTTTTTTTTTTTTTTTGATATTTTTGGCTTCACAAAGGAAATGGAGATGGCATCATAAGAGAAGCAAGACTTTTGTGAAAAAATGACTATACCATATATCCCTCCAGCTGTTATTGATCTAGATAGGCCAAGTCAGATATTAGGCTTGTGAGTCTAAATTATGTATATTCTTTTAACCATGTCTGCTTCTAATATTAAATGACATTAAAAGCTTACATTGCTTTGTATCCTGTTTTTCAAAATTGCAAAATGCTAAACACTTATGGCTGTTAAATGTGCTGTCAGATAAAGCCACCATGCATTTGGGGGAGGGGACAGCACCAATCCAGAGACGCCAGGCGTCCACATGCACTAAATATGTTTATTCTCTTCTGCCCAGATTGCTCCACACACACAAAAGAGCAGGTAGGTGAGGTGACAAGCTGTGGTAATAATAAAGGTACACAGTGTGTACAACACTCAAAGGAGCATGACCGAAACGATAGGCAGTCACTAGGTACGTACAAAAGCATTTCATTTGAGATTCCAGAGTATAATCTAATGTAATTTCTAAGTACAAAGTGAATTTGAAGACAAAGGATTATGGAAATAGTTTTTTTTTACCAACTCAGTTATTAGTCATTTAAAAATTGAATTTCGGTTGAATGGGATATTGTCAGTGTTTCTGTCAAAATGAAAAGATGTAATGGCTCTGAAAGAAATCCACAGTGTCTCAGATGTGTGACAGAAGTGGGGACCTACAGTGTTTTCTTGTGGTTTCGAAGTTCACAGAAGAGGCGCTAGGCTCCAGTAGAGCTGTAGGATTTTCCTTAGCATAAAGAGCCCCATGTCGATATGCATGGGGTGCCAGTTCGCTTGTTTGACATTCTCTGGAATAGAATGAAGTAAAGCCTTTCCTCAGCAGTGTGTGATCTGCTCTGTGCCTGTTTGTTCCCCTCCCCGTACAGTTCCGGGAGACAGCTCAGCGAAGTCTTCATTCAGTTACCTTCGAGGAAAGAATTACCGGAATACTATGAATTGATTAGGAAGCCAGTGGATTTCAAAAAAATAAAGGTAGGTTTGTTTTGTTTTGTTTTTTTCAAACTTTGTTTTTTTAAACAAAGATGTGTAAATTCATTGAAATGATGATAGTTAGGAGGTGGCAGTGACATGTGGTCACCAGAAAGGTTGAGGTGTCTTGTGCCTTTATACGATGCATGTTGTTTAATCGTTAAGCTGAGAGCTCCTATTTTATGATATGGTATTTTTTTTAAGAAGTTTTCAGACCCATTGCTATTTCTGTTTCCTATCATGTGCTTCTTCCTCCCCCTTGTTAGAAGGAACACGAGTGGGAGGGTGGGCTCTGTGAATGGTGCCCCCTGGAGTTGTGCAGGCCCACCTCCCCGGCAGGGCTGGATGCTGAGAAGACAAAGGGAAAACCAGGCTTTGTGAAGCAAGGAATGATCGTTGTGTTTTTCTCTCCCTCGTCTTTCTTCTGTTCTGCCCGAAACTCTCACCAGGAAAGAATCCGCAACCACAAGTACCGGAGCCTGGGCGACCTGGAGAAGGACGTCATGCTTCTCTGCCACAACGCGCAGACCTTCAACTTGGAGGGCTCTCAGGTCTGTCCTTTGCTGTCCAAAACATTTCGGCCTTCAGTGTCTTACATTCTTTTAAGTAAGACATTTCGTTTTCTACATTTGAACCATCACTACTACCCTGGCAGAAAAGAACTGAAAATTAAAAGCCTATATTCCATGCTACCTGTGTCAGTCAATTGAGGCTTTGGCATTTTCAAGTTCATGCCGGCTCTTCTTGTGCCATCGCCGCACTAACCCCTCCTCACACTTCCCTTACAGGCTTCGCTTTGAGTTAGAGGAGGAACCACTCAGTGTGATGCTTGAAGGCAGGAGGTCCAGTTTCGGCTTCTATACAGATTGTATATTTCATTACATTTATCTTCATTTTTCTGGTTGTAACCACGCCTCAGGAGTTGAAACTACTATGATTTAAATCAAAAAAATATATATTAAAAAAAAAACATTGCCTTAATTGCTTACAAAACATTGCTTTTCATCGGGTCAATTGTAATTCTTTTTATTCCCCCACCTCTACAGTAAGTAAGCATAAGAATATAGAGTGACACTGAATTCATTAAAAATACAGTGGAACCTCAGTTCTCAAACTTAATTCATCCTGGAAAATTGCTCGAGAACTGATTTGTTCGAAAACTGAATTTCCTTTGTCTCCTGAGAGACTGATCATACAGGTACCAGCCTGAAAGGGTTGTCCAGTAAAGAACTGAGACCCGAAGATTTGGTACACCACTGAGATATTTTTCCTGGGAACAACTTGGTCAAGAACCAAGACGTTGGAGAACCAAGGTTTGACTGTAACTAGTGGAGGACACTTTCCTTTGATTACACCTCAGTTTCACTTGCCTTTTGCTGGAACTCTCATTTTCCTATCTGTTTTTCTGGCCTATTGCTCTCATACCCATGAATTCAAAAGAACAAGAAGAGGTCATCCATCCAGTGCAGCGTCAGCCTCCTTTAAATCCCTTGGGCCTCTTTCCCCACCCATGCTTCTTGACCTTTCTGTCAATTCCAGTCACTAAACGGGGGAAGAGGGAGTCTTCAGAATGTGTCTTGAACAGACTGTTCCTTTCTAGGTTAGTTGGCAATTAACAGCATTAGTATTTGACCAAAGAGGGTCTTGAAAGCAAACCTTGCATTTTCAAGAAACTCTTCAAAGAGAGGTAAGATGAGAACCAGGACCTAGAGAGTAAATATACGAGCCAACGAGGAAATCTTTGTGTGAAGGACTGTGTGCAGTCTTGGGTAGATTTCTGGGTTCTTTATACTGCTATGGCAGCGTTGTGACAAGTCCCTTTCTAGTCCCCCAGCCCCCCTCTCTGCCCACACTCATTGTCTCACACCTGAAATGTCCTCTTCCCTGGCTTCCCTCCCAGTCCATCCTGGATGGCAGTTCATCTTTCTCTGACCACCTTCTTATCTTGCCCATCTACTGCCCACCAGGCTTGGTGGTTCCCCATTTATTGTCACATTTGAGGATAGACTTTATCTCCATAGGCTGTTTTCTAAAGCCATACATTACCCTAACTCTTTAGCCTCATTTCCTGCTGCTCCACAAACTAAACAGTGTATAGTCTAGTCAGACTGGTCCCTTAAACACCTGGTTCTCAGGGTACACCTGCAGTTGTGAGAAATACTGCACAGAGAGAGCCCATGTGCCCTTCATATCATCACAAGATAGTAACGTGTAACGTAGTCCAATGTCGTAACCCAGAAGTTGGCATCGGTGTAATCCCAGGTACATCTTTTTTATTCTTGCCTCTTCACCTTTCTCACTTGTTCTCCTTTCCTGAAAAGCCCCCCCCCTCCTTTCTCATCCCTGATGGAACCCCCTTCACCTTTAGGGTCCAGCTCATCTCTGATGTCTCTAGCTAGTTCTATCCAGGGTGCCCATCCCAGTGCTGTCCCCAAGTCCTATGTCCTCCTACTGGACTATATTGTTTGGGGGTCCCTATAAGTTGCTGCTGTGTGACTCATCTTTAATAAAAGAATACTTTCTTAGAGAGCAGAAATCACTTTTAACTTGTTCTTTAGTTTTTGCTTAACTGTGGTAAAACATAAAGTTTATCATAGCCGTTTCTAAGTGTGCAGGTCCGTGGGGTTAAGTGTGCCCTCCCCGCTGTGCAGCAGACCTTCAGAGCTTCCAGCCTGTAAAACCGAAGCTCTGAGCCCATTAAAAAAACTCCTCTTTCTTCCCCTCCCAGCACCTCTCTTTCTATTCCTATGAATTTGACTGCTTTAGATACTTCATGTAAGTGGAATCATTTGGGGTTTTTCTTTTTGTAATTGGCTTACTATTTTACTGAGCTGATGTCCTCAAGGTTCATCCATGTTGTAGCAGGTGGCAGGATTCTCTTCTTTTTACGGCTGAATACTATTCCATGGTACGTCATGCCACACTTTGTTACCTGTCCATCCGTCAGTGGGCCTCGGGTTTGCTTTCACCTCTGGGCTGTTGTGAATAGTGCTGCTGTGAGCGTGGGTGTGCAAGTCTCTCCAAGTCTGCTTTCAGTCTCTTAGCTGTGTGCCTACAAATGGGAGAGTTGGATATATGGCACTTCTATTTTAAACTTTTTTTAAAAGGAGCATTCCTGAACTTGACATTTCTCTCAGCAGCTACACAGGGCTGTGCTCAGGTATGTGCATGCACTAAAAATAAAGTATTGATTGGGATAGTATTGGTTGGTATTGATAAACTCAATAATAAAGAAGAGCCTTCGTTTTGTTAGGGGAATTGCATTTTTTTTAAAAAAAAGGTTGCTTTGCTGCACTGTTTGATAGATCAATTCAAATAAGAAATGTAATTTTTAAAATACTTTGGTTATCAAAGATGAGAGGATAATGTTATGGAAGTCCACCCTTCTTTCCTAAGTTCGCAAACACACACACACACACACACACTGAAATTATTTCAACTGCATGTGGGTTTTTTCCTATAAGAATATGTGTGTCGGTAGCAGACTGGGGTGTTTTCCTGCAGGCATAAAAGCTAACCCTGATGTTTCTACTAAAACCCATGTAAAATAAAGCTGGTGCACTGCACAAGGGAGAGAAGCACGTGCTACAGTTGTGAATCTTGAGCCCCCTCAGCTTGCAGTTTTTAACGGATGCCACATTGCCCCTTTAGATCTATGAAGACTCCATCGTCTTGCAGTCGGTGTTTAAGAGCGCACGGCAGAAAATTGCCAAAGAGGAGGAGAGTGAGGAAGAAAGCAATGAAGAGGAGGAGGAAGAGGAGGAAGAGGAGTCCGAGTCAGAAGGTCGGCTTGGGCGTCTGCTTCCTCTCCTGCTTTGCCTCTTACCACCTGCATCAGCGTTCGCACAGACGCTAAAAATCAGGTGTTTTAGAGATCTGGATTCCAGTCTCTGTTCTACCCTGTCCTTGCCGGGCAACCTCAGGCAGTGCACTTAACCTGCCTCAAGCTCAGTTTGCTCCTCTGGAAAGCAGATAACAAGCTCGCCCCAAAAGCTTAGCACATGCGCAGGCTCAGAGTGAATGCTCCCTGGAGGCTGCCTTCAAAAATCAGTATAATATATATTTTCTATCAACATGGCAGGTAATACGTCCTACCTGTTCTGTAGCACAGTGGTTTTGATAGCTGGATTCCACCCAGGTTTTGGGTTGGTGCCTTGTGGTGGGGTCTGAGAGTCAGCATTTCTAACAGTTCCCCGGGGGATTCTGCTGCTGCTTGGCCCAGGACCACACTGTGAGAAACACTGCTTTGGAAAATGATCGCCCTATTGAGTTGGAACTGGGGGACTCTTTAATAATCATGGATCAGATACTGATCCTGTCTTTATTCAAAATGTTAATATTTTGTTCATCTAGTATTTTTGGCGTTGATTTTGAGTTTTTTAAGACATTGCATTAGAACGTTTGTCTTGATTATCCAGTTTCAATGCCCTTTTAAATTTGGCACCCAGCGAGGGTGCTTCTCTTGTCTTACCGTGGTCCCAACCTCGGGTGATCACCTTACTCTTCAAAAGTTAAAACTGCCTTCAAAAATCTAAAATGTCTTCTTACCTAATTGTGATTGCACCCCATACCTCCTCTCAAAGTAATAAATCCCAGTAGTTTATGGTCTGCTATGTAACATAGTACAAATAGGCTTTAAAAACTTTTGTAAGATGTGTTCCTTAATTACGTACTTATAACAGACAACTTGGAAAAATACTTTTAAAGAGAGGAAAATCTGTATAATTTTATTTCCCTATACACATTTAACATTTTGAGTTTCTTTCCAGTTTTTTCTATACATAAGGATTTCGTTTATATAGTTTTGTAGCATGATCTTTCTACTTATTGTGAACATTTTCCCATAGCAATCAGTGTTTTTCTACAGCAATTTATATTACCATCCGTTAATGTACCAAACTGTATGAATCTCACTTTAAACAATGCTGTCCCAAACATTCTCGCCCATAAATCACTGCGGACACTTTTAAAATATCTGATGCATACGTCCTACCACACAGCTGGAGCGGCACCCTTTGCGGTCTGTTTCCCCATACCCCGTCTCATTCTGTTGCGTGAGACTGCCTTTTATGTATTTAACCATTTTCAATTTTATATGGTTATTACCTGGTTCTAATACCCTAACATTTGATGAGTACGTCTACATTCTCTTAGCCAGGCCAGATATTCCCTTTTTTAGAGCCAGATCTCTAATCTGTTTTCAAATGGCTGCCCTCCCATCCCATCTGTCAATTTAGCCTCTTGTATCTCTCTTGAGGCTTGGTGTATTAACTTCCTGGTGCTGCTATCACAAATTGCCGCAAACCTTGTGGCTTTAATAGAACAAAAATTTAAGATCTTCTAGTTCCTTAAGTCACAATTTTGATATGGGTGTCTCTGGGCCAAACTCAGGGAGTTAGCAGCCTGTGCTCCTTTCACTGGGGGCCCTGCGAGAGAGTCCGTTTCCCTGTGCATCTCTTTGGCACTTTCTTGGCCTCCTCCTCCTCTTAAACCTTCTGTTTTCTCTTGAGATGTAATTGACATGTAACATCATATTAGTTTCAGGTGTACAACATCATGATTTGTTATTTGTATATTTTGTGAAATGATCACCATTAGTCTAATTAACTTCCATTACTATACGTAGTTAGAAAATTGATTTTTTTTCCTTGTGATGAGAACTTTTAAGATTTACTTAGCAAATTTCAAAATGTACAATACAATGTCATGAACTATACTCATCATGCTGTAACTTAACCCTATGACTTATTTATTTTATAATTGGACTTTGTACCTTTTGACACCCTTCACCTATTTTGATACCTTGCAACCTTTCCCCTTGACCTCTGGCAACCAGCAAATCTATTCTCTGTATCTGTAAGCGTTTTCGTTTTTAAGTTTCCCCATATAAGTGAGATCATACATATTGTCTTTCTCTGACTTACTTCACTTAAAATTAGCATAGTGCCCTCTAGGTCCATCCATGTTGTCGCACAGGGCAAGATTTTATTCTTTTATGGCCGAGTCATATTCTACTTTATATATATTTATCACATTTTCTTTATCTATTCGTCTGTTGATGACACTTAGTAAACAATGCAGTGAACATGGGGGAGGACGTATCTTTGAGTTAGTGTTTTATTTTCTTCTGATAAATACCCAGAAAAGGAATTGCTGGATCATTTGGTAGTTCTTTTTTTTTTTTTATTGTCATCTGAGGATATGTCTTTTTATTGACTTAGAGAGAGAGGAAGTGGGGAGAGAGAAAGAGAGACACATCGATGTGAGAGACATTGATTGGTCACCTCCCATACGTGCCCCGACCAGGCATCAAACCCACAGCCGTTGTGGTGTGTGGGATGATGCTCCAACCAACCGAGCCGCCTGGCCAGGGCTGCAAGTTGTACTCTTAACTTTGGGAGGTTGCTTCACAGTGGTTTTCATAGTGGCCACACCAGTTTACATTAACAACAAAAGACGAGGTTTCCTTTCGCCACATCCTTACCGGCATCTGTTATTTCTTATACTTCTGATGATGGCCATTCTCACAGGTGTGAGGTAATATACCTCATTGTGGTTGTCATTTGTATTTCCCTAATTAGTGATGTTGAACACCTTTTAATGTACCTGTTGGCCACCTGTTGGAAAAATGTCCATGCAGATCCTTTGCCTATTTTATATCAGATTATTCGGCTTTTGGTTAATAAGTTGTACGAGTTTTTTATATAGTCTGGTGACTAATTCCTTATCTAACAGATAAGTGACATATTTTCTCATATTTAGTAGGTTAACTTTTCATTTTGTTAATGGTTTCCTGTGTGCAAGAAGTTTTTTAGCTTAATATAGTCCCGCTTGTTTGTTTTTGCATTCACAGCTTTTGTCGTTAGTGTCAGATCTGGATCACTTCCAGGACTGATGTCGGCTTACTGCCTGTGTTTTCTTCTAGAAATTTATGATTTCAAGTCTCATGTTCATGTCTCTGATCCATTTTGAGTTAATTTTCATGTAAGGTGCAAGATAATAATCTAGTTTCATCCCATGCATGCAGCTGTCCTATTTTCCCAGACCATTGATTGCAGAACCCTCCTTTCCCCATTGTGTATTCTTGCCTCCTTTGTCACAAACTGACTGTACATGTGTGGGTTTATTTCTGGGCTCCTTATTTTGTTCACTTGTGTGCCAATACCATACTGTTTTCATTACTATAACTTTGTAATACATTGGGTCGGCCAAAAAGTCCATTATGTTTTTTCCATAAAATAAAAGACAGGTTTTTCATTTTCACCAGTAACTTTATTGACTTGGATATTTTGAGTGTGTCAGCTCTCTCCCACTATTGGCTTCTTGTGGGTAGAGGCCAGGGGTGCTGCTAAATATCTTCTAATGCATGAGACGTCCCCACAGCAGAGATTTGGTCAATAGTACCAAGAAATTCCACAAATCACTTCTGACACATTTGGTCAGTCACAGCACCTTCTCCATACACTGCACAAATCTTTTTTTGCATTTCAGTTGTGTTTTTACCTTTCTTGAAATAATAAAGTGCAATAAGCCAAAATGTTGCATATTTTCTTCCATTGTCAATATTAAAATGGCTGCACAAAAGTTCACCAGTTTTGATAAGTTTGTTTTTAAATGCACAATGATATGACAGCTGTCACAATACAATCTAACAAAATTGTTTTGAGTGAAGTTAAGGACAACTAGGCCCTAGAGGAGCCATTGTACAGAAAAAACCATAATGGGCTTTTTGGCCAACCCAATAGTTTGGTGCCTCCAACTTTTTCTTCTCTCTCCAGATTGCTTTGGCTATTCATGGTCTTTTGCGTTTCTATATAAATTTTAGGATTGCTTGTTTTATTTCTGTGAAAAATACCACTGGAATTTTGACAGCGATCACACTGAATCTGCAGACTGCATTGGGTAGTATGGATATTTTAACTGTTCATCTTTTCAGTTCATGAGCATGAACTATAATATGTTTCCCTTTTTGGGGGTCTTCAGCCTTTTTCATCAGTGTCTTGTCATTCTCAGTGTCCAGGTTTCTCTCCTCCTTGGTTAAATTTATTCCTAGGAATTTTATTCCTCTTGAGACCCACCGAACATGATTTTCTAGCAAAACTAGTTTGAATGAGACCCACATTCTTAGTGATTTCATCATCAAACCCTAAAAATAATGTTCTATGGACACTTGTCCCAGAACAATGCCAGGGAACAGGTTTCCCTTACACTTCAGGATACACACCTATATTTATGTTATAGCACTTGGGACACTTCCAAGCATTTTTGTTTCCGTCCTCAGAATAGCCCTGTGAGAGTGGATTGGGTACTGTCTGTCGGGGCTGACTCGGTAGAACACTGTTAGAAGCTTACCATATGGACATGTGTGCCACACCTCCCCCAGACTCTGCTGAGATGGGCCAACAAATAGCTTTAAGGCACTTTGTCTGTAGAGGCAGAAAGCTGGGAACTTTAGCGCCCATCACTAGGGGACTGGTTAAAAAACATTATAGTGTACACACTAGGTAGAAAGTTTTCAGGTTGGTACATAGAAACGCCCCACATACCTGAGTTAAAAAAGCCAGGTGTGGGATACGGGCATATAAAGATCCCTTTGGGGTAAGTATATAAAGCACATGTGCGTGTGTGCTTGAATTCTTCATATTCCTTCTCTCTAGAATTAGAGAATCATACACATGCAGGATTTATTTGTAGGTATGGATGTATACTTTTTTTCTGGAAATAACAACCAGAAAGAGAACGGCAGGGTAGAGACTAGAGATGGGGAAGGAAGTTTTCATATTCATTTGTTTGAGTGTTTTGTTTTTATTTTCCATTTTGAACCATTCTGCACTGTTAAAAGTATTATTCAACTATTTGACTTTTCTTTTTAAGTCAACTGGAGTTATCTACACAGTAAAATTATTGGCCTTTTTTTTTTTACCCTTTAAACTAATTTATATTTTTTAATGTCAAAGTTCTATTAAATAAATGTCTATACTCCCTCACAAAGTAGAAGGGGCAGCCCTCATTATCCTGTTTAGGAAGATCCCTGTTCAGCCACTAGGAGATGAGCAAAGGACCCAGCTGCCCTCCATGGGACCTCAGTCCCTCTTGTTGCCTGTTTAAGGTAACAGTGTAAGTTACTATCCCACTGAGACATGTTTGCAAGTGAAAGGAGGGGCACCAACGAGGCAGGACGGTGGGAAACAGGTGCAAACCAAGAATGGTCGTATATTCCTGGGCATCTGGTCCATCATCTACTCATGAAAAGATTTCCCTGTGATTCCTCATTGCTGTCTATTTTGTTTTCGCTGTAGCAAAATCTGTTAAGGTGAAAATCAAGCTTAATAAAAAAGATGAGAAGGGTCGGGACAAAGGAAAAGGCAAGAAAAGGCCAAATCGAGGAAAAGCCAAACCCGTCGTGAGCGATTTCGACAGTGACGAAGAGCAGGATGACAACGTAAGTGCAGCTGCCTCTGACTGCGGCGGGGAGTCCCTCCACCTCTGTTTCCCTCGCATATTGCCATGTCTTTTCCAGCCCTCCACTTTATTGCCTAGAAGTGAACAGGTAAAGATTGGGTGAGACTTCATTTTTGATGGATGTGAACCGAGCTGCACGCTGTATAACAAAGAATTTGGGTCTTTGTTTATTGCTTTTCTCATAGTCCTCAAAAAATGAAAAACACTAAATTAAGATTCCTTTTCCCCTTTCCTATCTTCCCACTGCTTCCTTACTGATGCAGTTTTCCCCATGGCCGGTTAATATTTTATATCTGTAACAACCAGCATAGTGCCTGGTCTATAGCAACATTTAGATGAAATAAGGAGTAGATGGGAGAATAAGAAAAGGTGTTAGGATGTCAGAGTGCTGGGTCTGAGTTGATTTTTAAAACACTATACAAAAAAAAAAAAAAAAAAAAACAGATGAATTTTTAAGTAGCTAGAGACGTTATTTTCGATAACAGAACAATTCAGGCAGCATTTATGGAGCCAGGCCCCGAAATGAGTACCTTTCTGTGTGGTACCATATTTAACGCTGCTCTCAGCACCATGAGATAGATGTCGCTCTCAACACAGTACCTAAGTCAGTGCTTAGGGTCTGTGTCTTTGGCTCCAGCTCATGTACGTAGACAGCAGAGGCTGAATTCAGGTCCAGATAGCCTGACTCAGTCCAGTGCACTGTCCCTGCCTGTGTGGGCAGCAAGTGAGCAGAAACTTCTGATACGTTGCCTTCTGAAGTGCCCTCCATCTGGTTCACTTTTCAGGAGGACCTCAGGTTCCCTCTCACCCTCCCCCTCCTTTTTTCTTTCTGGAACGTGAATTTTCCACTTTTGTATGTATGCTAGTTTGATTTCCCTTCAGCACTTTGCCATTTGGGGCTGATGAAAAAGCTACAGAATTCACATCCCACCCCACCCAGCCTTAACCCATTACATAAGCATTTTCAAAGACTGTGTTTTCTTTAGCAGACTTACCAAGGAGTAGACAGCAAACTCATGGTACTTTTGCTAAAAACATAACACAAAAAATAAAAATTATCAGCTCTCACCTATATGATTTAATTAACCAATGTCACCCCAATAAATGCAATAATAAATAAAACCTGTAGCCATGCTTGAAAGTAAAGTAGGTGAGCTGTGGGAGGGGGAAAAAAGAAAGAAATGATCAGCTATAAACCTTTCATGCCAAAGAGAGATGAAAAGACCGGCATAGAGGGCGGGTGTTGCTTCAGCTTTTCAGCTGGGAGTGCTTCTTCCGGCCGACAGGTTGTTGATGCCTCTGTGGTGGCTTTTCATCCTCTCACAGAACGCAGAGGCTGGGAGGGTTGGCTGTTTCCAAATGTCATTTGTTTTCTACATGGCCTCTCGACAGCTTATGTCTGCCTTTTCTTGTAACTTCATTCCACTGTATCTTCGTTTTTACTTTTAGGAACAGTCAGAAGCAAGTGGGACTGATGATGAGTGATCAGTGCGGCCCTTTTTCCTCGGTAGAGCTGAATTCCTTCCTCCCCTCTCATTTCTGCCCAGTGAGTTCATTTGTCATAAGGGCCCTGGGTTGTTTCTTATGTCATCTTCATCTATAAACTAGCTTTAGGATAGTGCCAGACAAACATATGATATCATGGTGTAAAAAACACGCACACATACACAAATATTTGTAACATATTGTGACCAAATGGGCCTCAAAGATTCAAAGATTGAAACAAACAAAATAAAGCTTTTGATGGAAAATATGTGAGTGGATAGTATATTTCTATGGGTGGGTCGAATTTGGTGATGGTTTGATTGTGCCTGGTTTTATCACCCGTTCAGATGAGAAGATTTTTGTCTTTTTGTAGCACCGATAACCAGGAGAAGCCATTAAAAGTCACTGGTTATTTTATTTTTCATCAGGCAATTTTCAACATTTTTATTTGTTCGGTATTGGTTTTTTTTTTTTTTTACACTGTGGTACATATAAGCAACTTTAATAGGTGATTAATGTACAGTAGTTAGACTCCACCTGCATAGGCATTTTTCCATTTTATGCTCTATGATCTGAAAAAAATGCTTTTTGAACTGTATAAGATTTATGTCTACTGTAAACATGGCTTACTTTCTTTTGCAGTTGATTAAAAAAGGTTTTGTTGAACATGCTATTGAATATTGCAATCTATATAGTGCATTGGATGGCTTTCTTTGTCCGCCTGATCTCCTCTGTTACCCACGTGGACCGTCTCCTTCTCCCGAAAGTGTACTTAATCTTTGCTTTCTTTGCACAATGTCTTTGGTTGCAAGTCATAAGCCTGAGGCAAATAAAATTCCAGTAATTTCCAAGAATGTGGTGTTGGTGCTTTCCTAATAAAGAGATAATTTAGCTCAACAAATGTTTTCCCTTGTTTTTGAGTTCTAGAGGACTGAAGCCCCAGGGCCTGAGTGACAGTTTCTTGCAAAGCGCTGGACAGCCTCTTGCCACAGAACACTTGGTCGGGGCAAATAAAAAGAGGCCGAGAGAGAGCCAGGCTGCTGAAATGAATGAGGTGTGTTTGTACAAGGGAAAGGGGTCTGTCACTTTGGTGACTCTGAACTTGAACAACAGAGATACTGCCATGGACTGAGTCACACCCAGCACCTCACCCCCAACCTTTTCTAATGGTTTAACTTGTTTACTAGCCAGAAAAATCATGTTTCATTTTACTCCAAGTCAACAGAAATTAAACCCATTTAAAAATTTTTTTTCTAAGAACACTTATTTTTTGGTCATAATAAAATAAATACATATGTACATTATAGAAAATGTGGACAGTAAGAAAAGTATAAAGAAAAAAATTACTTAAAATATTACCGTGCAGAGAGAAGCACTTGAGATTTCCGGTTGCTGGCCTGGCGTGGGAGCAGCTCAGAACCGTCTCTCCCATTCGCACAAGAGAAGAGCTGACCAAGCTGAAGACGTACCCAGGCAGACCTACATAGCAGACTACCAAACCTAATGTAATTCCTGAACTACTGGAGACTCAGTGTGGGCCAGTTTGAGAGATTTGGGGGTGCCAGTCTTAGGAGGCCCCCATGCTCTCATGAGTTTCATTCACCTCCAGGAGCCCTATCAGGTTCTCACAGTGGAGAGGAGAAAAAAACTCATATTTTCAGGTTGTGGGGGGCGGGTAGCTGTTTTAAAATATGCCCAGTATATTTTGTTCTTTTTTTTTTTTAAGATTTTATTTATTTTTAGAGAGGAGAAGGGAGGGAGAAATAGGGAGAGAAACATCAATGTACGGTTGCCTCTCAAATATTCCCAACTGGGGAACCCAGGCATGTGCCCCAGATTGGGAATCGAACCAGCCACCCTTTGGTTCCCAGGTCGGTGCTCAATTCACTGAGGCACACCAGCCAGGGCTGTTTCATTCTGAAGAAGGCCATCTTCAACAGATGCTCTTTTACCAGAGTCTAACTGACCTAGAAGGAGGGAAATAAATACCTAACTCCAGTGTCCTCTAACCGTCTCTTCTAGGGAAAAAAACAGATGTAAAGGTCAAAGGCCAGGGTCACGGGCTCACTAAAAGATTTGTCAATAGGAACTTCCCAAACAAATCTAAAGAGAAAACAGAAAGGCAAAACAACTGCAAAAGGTATAACTTGTACATGATGGGGATAGCAGAAGGAGGAGGAGAAAGGTACAGAAGAAACGTTTGATAAAGTAATGACAATTCCCAACACTAATGAGAAACAAACCACAGAGCCACGCTGCTCAGAGAACAACCAAGCAGAATGAATACAAAAAATATACACAGGCATATTGCATCCAAACAAAGAAAATACTGAAAAAGTCAGAGGAAAAGTACCTATGAATGAGCCAGGATAAACAATTACATCTGACTGCAGAACTATGCAGCAAGATGAGTGGACAATTTAAGGTGTTTAGAGAAAAAACTCGCCAACCTAGAGCTCTGTACCCTGTGATATTACGCTTTAAAAGTAAAAGAAACACGTTCGTAGACAATCAAAAATTAAGGGAGTAGACCTGCCTTTGCAAGAAATGTTGAAGTCCTTCAGAGAAAAGGAAAATGCTATAGGTCTAAAAAGTGGATCTACATAAAGACAGGAAGAGGGTTAGAGAAGGAATAAAGGAAAAATAAACTTTTGGTACTTAATTGATCAAACAAGAGTTTGTTTAAAAAATAATATTCTATGATTGTAGCTTATGTTCAATGGGATGACACCCTATTATAAGGGATAGGGGGGAATCGGGAATACTGTGTTATAAGATACACATCCTGTTTAATGGCATAGTGTCATATGAAAGTGGACTTACATTAATTGTAAATGTACACTGCTAACTGAAGGGCAACCACTTAAAAAGGTACAATTTTTAAAAGTATAATTGAAATTCTAACGGAAAAAATAGAATCATACAAAATACAGCCTGAGGAGGGAGGAAAAAAAAGTGGAATACAAAAAAGCAAAGCAGGGACCAAAAAAACCAGACTATAGTATCAATTACGGTAGCTACCCATCCAAAGATATCAATAATCACTTTAAACACCAGTGGTTTAAATCACCAATGAAAAGATATTGTCAGGGTGGACCAAAAAACAAAACCCAACTTCATGTTGTCTACAAGAAACACATTTAGTTGCACGTGGAAAGGGCTTTGTGAATAAGCAAAGGGACTCTAACTTGCCCCTGTCATTCAACTCTGAAATGGTGAGGACTTCTCTGGGTGGTACAAGGAGGCGAAGTTTGGGAACTGCAGGGCCCTAAGGCTTAGTTGTCTGCCCGTCCCACTGAGCTAGCAGGAATGTCAAAACAAAATTATCTTCTAAGGAAATTTTCTACGCCTGGTAGCTCTTGGGAAAGCTGGCTCGTCAAGGTGACGCTGGCTTTGAATTGCCTTTCTGTGGTGAGGCTGGAAGTTTGTTGTTTGCTAAGGTTTCATAGACACCAAGTTTTTGTTTCTGAACAGGTTTGGTATGTTGAATACTTGGAGTGTGGTCACAAGGGTGGGCTCTCCCAGAGAGGGCCAGCCTGATAGTAATGATTCACAGTTAAGTAATGCCGGAGAATTCATAATCGCTCCCGTGTGTTTGAAGGGTGGTTGATTTGGAGAAATGATAAAACTCCATTCTGAGCTTTCGATATTGTACGGATTCAAGCATTAGGCCCCATATGAAACTACTGTGCCACTTCCAGAAAAGGACCAGACTAACAGAACCTCACGAGGCGCATGTTCTCTTTGTCCTGAACCAGTGTGAAGAAGGGGTTGTACTGTACTTGCAGGGCACAGCGTAATCAAGTGTCTGCTTCTGGCCCTACTTGCCCTCATTTTGAATCAGGCCATACTACCTTATAAAATTTCTTTGTGTCCCCTAGAATCATTTCTTGACAATCCATACCCTTAATAAACAACCTAAATAGGGAGAGTGTCCCTACAATTGAATACCAGTTTCCACTTCTTTCCAAATGTAGTCCCAGTTTTCAGCCTGGAACTCTCCTTGAGACTTCCTTTACATAATGGTCTGAGGGTACCCCATGCCAGGTCCCATGCTCAGCGGTGGGGAAAATGTCTTGGAGAGTAAGCTCCAGTACCTGTGCACGTCTCCCTCACAACCAGGAACCCTCACTGGCAACTCAGCCACCCTGACTCCCTCCTCCATGGCCAATGATCTTGACCAGTTTAACACTCCTGCACTGGGAGCTCAGCACCCACAAAACGCCCATCTCTGGCCAATATAAGGCTGAGCAAGTGCAAATGACAGCATCTCTTCCTGGTCCCCAAGGTGGATGGGACCACAACCTAGACTTGGTTCTAAGTTGTTTCACTTCTGTTTACACCCAAACCAGAAAGCAAGCAGCGTAAAGTATGTACACCAGATAGGGAGACTAATAGATCAACAACACCCCATGTGAACTCATCACTCTTGGCTGCCTCCAGGGGCTCCCAGAGGTCTGCCCAAGGTTCCGTGGCCGTTGCAGCCCATACAGTGAGGAGCCCACTCAGCAGGGCAGTTGCAGCCCCCAGTGGTCCCAAAGATGTGATAATGATATATAAACCATGCAAATAAAAGCAAATATTAATATGCCATATTTGACCAATTCTAAGAATTACATATCTTGTCCTGGACAGGTGGCTCAGTTGGTTGGAGCATCATTCTGTATTCCAAAGTGCTGTGGGTTCATTTCATGGTCAGGATACATACCTGGGTTGCAGGTTTGATCTCTAGTCAGGGCATGTACAGGAGGCAACTGATCAATATTTCTTGCTCACCTTGATGTTTCTCTCTCTCTGTCTCTCTCTGTCTCTCTCTCTCTCAAATCAGTAAACATATCTGGTAAGGAATGAATGAAAAATAAATAAGTAAATAAATAAATAAATCTTACATATCTTTAAAAAAACACATTCATGTCTTTTATGAAATCATAATTTTGATTAGCAGCAATTTTCCTGTCTTTGTGTTGAATAAAATAATACTGCTTTTACAACTGATGGTGTCTTAGAGTCAAGAAAATTTTGTGCTTTTTTCCCCTTTCTTAACACACCCTGTGTGTAGTAAAGTTTTGTACATTCTTCTGCATCTTACTTTTTCACTAATTTCTCTCCGAGAGCATTCCTGTCAGTGCATAAAGGGCTGCCCCATTCTTTCCAACCTCTGCAAGTATTCCGTTACGTTGTCATAACTTACGTAAACCAGTTCCCACTGACGGCACATTCTGGTTGTTTCCAGTCCGTGTTTACTTCCCATTGCCAAAAATGACGGATGCTGGAAGAGTGAGAGCCAAGTGCTGTGGCGGGAACTTGAAGGTTTTGTGGAAGATGTGAAATTAGGTTTAAGACTGATGGAAGGGGAAGCATGAGACAGATCAAACTGCTCTTCAAATTCTGGTCTGGGTAGGCCATGAGAAAGCCACTCACCATCTTCCATCAGAAGCATGTGCTTAGAATGTGCAGATTTTAAACAGTTCACAAGACAGGTTTGCCAGCAGCTTCTTTCACTGGCCCAAGGCCTATCCGGCGATCACGGAAGATCAATGCCCATCTCCCTGCTTAATGGGCATTGGAAGTAGCCATCACAAACCGGCTCCCTCGGGCGGATCCACTGCACAGGGAAATAGACCTGCAGGAGGAGATATTAAGGGGCTAACTATTTGATGATGTTGAGGGTTCAGAGAAGACTGGGGAACTTGAAGTGGGGTCCCAGAGAGAAGTCAAAGCATGAAAGCTAAAGAATTCGGACCAGAGTAAAAGAAACTAACAACATGAGGAACACGAAATCAAAGAGGCCCCAGGCTTAAGAATCCATTCATCCATTCTGTTCTCCTGCATTTGGCCTTAGGAATACCAGGATTTTAAAACAGTACCATAACACCAGCATTCCAGTTCACAGTGGGGGCTGGCAAATTCCTTAGCTCCATGCCCACACCAGTCCTGGGCAGTGATAATAACCGCAGTACTGTTTACCGTGTACACTGTTCTACGTACTTTATAGGTAGCACAGATGCACGGGTAGATATGAAAGTAAGGCTATACATATAGGCTCACTTAAATCTCTGCAACAACCTCATGAGGTAGGCACTATTATTATTCCTGTTTGACAGATGAGACAACAGAGGCTTAAAGAGATGACCTGGCATGGGTCACTTAGCGAGTTAAGTGGTGAAGCTGGGATCCAATCTCCAGGCAGACCACCTCCAAAGTCCTTGTTCTTAACTAGAACTCCAATCTGCCTCTCCGTGTCTCTTTCTGGACCAGACTGTGCACTCCTTTGGGGACAAAGATTACGTTATTCATTTTGGGGTGAGCCCTCCTCCCCTACCCAGCGAAGTCATGTGCACTGAATACACACATTGAATAGAACAGAAGGGGACCTAAGTTTTGCTATCCCAGGATGTGCTCTTTAGGATATGATTCTCAGCTGGTTATTAAAAACGAAAGACTCAGAAACTTTGACCATCTCCCTTTTCTGCCTAAAGAGATTCCGTTAGAAAAACCTGCTTCATGAAGGGAATCTTAGCATGTTCACCTCACAGTTTTCACCTTAGCCTGATTTGAATAAAGTATGGTCAACAGGAACGGGTCACGAAAAAACCTGTTCTGCTGGATTCTCCCCTCTCTTCCATTGTTTATAGGTTGCCTAGCACGAATTTGTTCCGGGTTACCTGTGAATGGCCTATTTCTCCTTCAAATTCCCAGACCCTTCCCCAGTCTCTTCTCCTTTGTCCAGAATGGACAAATGTCCAAACCTCAAATGTCCAAAGTCTTTTTGAGTCACATTCTATGGGCCTCCGGATGTACATTCATACAATAAACTTTGGACATTTTCTCCTGTTCATCTGCCTCTGTTAAACTTGATTATTAGCCCGGCTAGACGAGCTTAGAAGATGGGAGTAAAATTTTATCTTATTCAGCGCCCACAGGACGCACACAGTGTCAGAGCTAGTCTGAGACCTCCCCGCTGGACTGCTGAGCTGGCTTCCGTGCGTGAGTCGGGCGTTCCTCCTCAGCGTGAGCTGCCCTCCAGACAGTGTTCATCCAACACCAGCCTGACCAGACCTGTCATCATCATGACTGACCTCCAGGCTTCCTGCTGGCCTTAGGGGTGAAGTACGCATCTTTCAGATGGCCTCCACTGTTCAGTAAGGCCCATCTCTGTGTAACTGCTTCAGTCTCCCTACCCCAGACTCCCTGTCTCACAAACGGCAGACTAGCACTGAACGATGTACCATTCTAAATTTTCTAGTAGCCATGTTTTACAATGTGAAAAGGTACAGGTGAGGTTAATTTTAATGACTTATTTAACCCAATATGTTCTGAAGTGTTATTTCCACATGTAATCAACATATAAAAATTGAGATATTTTTCTTTTTTATACAAAGCCTTTGAAAACCAGTATCTTTTACACATGTGGAGCACATCTCAGTGTGCCCTAGCCACATTGCCAGTGCTCGCTGGCCACAGGTGGCGATCACATTGGATGTTGACGCTCTGTGCCTATGGTTTTCAATCTTCAGCTGCATGAGAATCACCTGGAAGGACACGGAGAGGCAGGTTGCTGGCTCGGCTGAAGAGTTTTGATTCATTTAAGTCTGGGGTGGGCCCAAGAATTTGCATTTCTGAAAAGTTCAAAGGTAACATTGGAACAGGGCGCAGAGCAAGGCTCCCCCACCCCAAATTCCCCACAGCCCATGAGTGTTGGGGGATAGGGGAAAGTGGATGATAGGCTTAAGATACTTTGCATATCTATGGCAAGCTGGTGGCTAGCTAATAGCTGAGCTACCAGCCTGGGGCTAAAGGCCTAGTGACTTTAAGGGCATCCTGACTCCTGACACAGGCAGGAAGGCCATTTCCTTTGTGTCAGTGAGTCACACTTGCCCTGACTAGAGATGACAGCCCAGAGAAGATAGAAGGCACAGGAAGCTGTCAAATGTAGCTCATTATGGAAGGAAATGCATAGGAGGTCACGTAGGAAGCTGCAGGTCAGGATTTAAACTAAGGGTGGTCTGAAAAAAAGAGACTCAGCCATGCTGCAGGTAGTGACGTAGGAGCCACACAGGTGGAATGAGTGTAGAGGAGAAGATCCATGATGCACCTGGGCACTTTGTAGTCAGGACTCAGCCACGCGGCCTGGTGTAGTCAGGGCCAGAAGGGCACACTGCTGCTCTGATCATGCCCGCTCCCGCTGACTCTGAAGCCACCGAGTACTTGGCCTTGCAAGACGGTGACCTGCTGCCTCCCAGACCTGGACTCTGTCTGGGCTCTTGGGACACATGGAGAGGCCAGTCTCGTGGGACGTGTGCTTTCTCGGACTCCACCATGGTCCAGTGCAACACGGCGCATGCTTTCCTGGACTAGTACATGGAGGCTGATGACAACACACCCCAGATCCTGAAGGAGAGAGCTGCTGTGAGAGGACGGCGACTTTGAGACCTGTAAATGTACCTTCCAGAGGGACCAGAGAGCTGTTTGTGCAGCCGGCTTCAGGTAAGGAGATGGGGAACTTCTGGGCTTGGCTTTGGCTTTTAGCCTTTTGGGGAGCAAGGGAAGCGCTGGGTCGCGTGGATAAACAGGGCTCCGAGCTGGAGTGCTTTCAGCGCCGCCCCTCAAGGTTGGAATCTTGTAAATAAGCCGCTGTTTCTCTCAACACTGGTTGTTGGTCACACACCAAGGCGCCCCGTGATGGGCCCCCGTTTGCTCGGTTACAACACTGACAGGGTCCCTGGACCACATTGAGAACCATTGTTCTAGATCAGAAATTATAAACTGGTAGCTATAGGTTGGGTCCAAATGGCAGGCCATTTTATTTGAAACACACAGTGTTTTAAAATGTTTTGAATTACCAACATTTGAAAATAGGTAGGTTTCCCATAAAACTCTGGGCTCCACAAGCTTCTGTTAAAAAATGTATAAATATAATTATATAAGGCTATATTTCTGTCTGGCAATAAGCAGCAGAAGCCAAATTGTAAGTGCCCTCTCTTGAGAGGTCATGAAGGCCCCTGTTGTGATTAAGTTGGCGTCCCCAAACCTAGCCCTCCTGGATTTCCGAGCCGCTAAACACATCGTGGTCTCTCTTGCCTCCGGGACCTGGTACATGTGGTTCTCTCCGTCTGGAGCATCGCTACCGCCGTCACCACACCAACCCGGCTAACTCCCACTTACCGACCCTTCAGGCCTCAGCCGAGATGCCACTCTCTCTCGAAAGTCTGCTCTGCTCTCCCTGTGACTAAGTATAAGTGCCTCTTCTGTGTGCTCTCCCAGAAGCTATCAAACGTCACCAATTTTTCACCAGCGTACTTGTCTCTCCTGTCATTCTATGAACTTCCCGAGGGAAGGGAACTACTGCTTTCTTATTCACCTCTGTACTTTAGTGTCCAGCCCAGGACCAGACTGGCACTCGGCTGGTGTTCAATAAATATTTGTTAACCAAATGAATGAATGAAGACATAAAACAGCTACAAGAGATCTTTAAAATAATATTACCCAACTTTGACTTGCCCCTAGGGGCTGAAATGGGATCCTACTGAATTCCAGGGGCAACAACAACACAAAGGCAAATGGTAAATTTTAATCAAATTTTTAAAAACTGAGTGCAAAAAGAAAAATTAAACTCTTGAATTATTTAAAATAATCCACTGGCCTGAGCTTCATTTCACCCTGCTCAATTTACTGAAAGCCATAAATAATGAAATAAGCACAATACTATCACATGATCAAGTTACAGGCTCCTGCTCTGCTTACTTCATACCCTGCATATGATCCGCACGCTACCCCCAGTTTGCTGGTTTTAAGACAAACAGGAAATGCTTTCCTCGGATTAAGAGAGTCAGTATCATTGTAGAGATTTCTTAGAATTTGGTACTAAAAGTTTATAAGAGAGGAGGCAGAGAGAGATTACATATCCACACCAGCCAGTGTACTGAGCACTTGGGAAATCACAAAAATATAAAGTTGTGGTAGAAATGTTCTTAAGAGCCTCATCATCAGTAGAAGAGGTAAGTCATGGACACAAGATTGGGAGAGGCCAATGTCATACGACAAGTAAAGAATGGTATATGAGAATTCAGAGAGAAGGAAGTTCTTCCAGCTTGGGGTGAGATCCAGCATGGTGGAAGGCAGCATGTGACTGGATCTTGCAATACGATTCAGAAAAATCACCATGACTGGTGTGGCTCAGGGAGGTGGGCATCATCCAGCAAACCAAAGTGTCACCATTTTGATTCCCAGTTAGGACACGTGCCTGGGTTGCGGGCCAGGTCCCCGGTTAGGGGTGGGCAGGTGGCAACCCATCAATGTTTCTCTCCCTCACTTTCTCCCTCCATTACTCTCTCTCTAAAAACAAGTAAATAAAATATTTTTTTTAAAAAGATTCAGAAAATCTACGCCCTTCAAGAAATCACATTTCTCCCCAAGTACATTCAGAAATATATTTTCACTCTCTTTCAAAATGCATAATATATGAAAAAGTAGGTTAGTTCAAGAGAAAAAAGTCTGAAGTCCCTGGGAAGCAGATCTTTAGACCCGGCTTTGCCAAAAGCTAGCATGCGACCTTCAGAAGTTTCTTAATATTTCTGGATCTGAGTGTTCTCATCTGTAAGCTGAGCTGATAATAAATTATCTCTAAAGTCCTTTCTGGCACTAGCATTCAACGAGTGTCTATATTCTAATTTTTTATGCTGATTAGACTTTGGTGGTTAAATGCAATTAGTTTTGCTATGTGCTTCACAATAAATTCAGGCTTCGCAATACTTCATTATGCACAGAGGCAGTCATGTCATTGCTTAGGAGACAAATGAATTGTCAACTTTATATGAACAAAATGATTAGAGATTATATGTCTGGAGGGGAAGAGCAACTCTTACATTCAGAAGTGAAATAATAACTTCAGAAGGTCTTGAAAAGACTATTGAAATGTTCTTTGAAGTCAGATAATTTAGAAAGGAAGACCATAGGACGAGGTTCCCAGATGCAATGGAAGGAGGGGATGCATATCAGTAACTGGCATTTCATTAGTCCTGACCAGGTAAAGGGGAAGAGGAAGGAAGAGCACACCGATATATTTGTCCAGTTCTTAAATCCTTAGAAAGGGCGTTCGATCAATTTTAAGAAAAGCCTTAGCTAATGAGCATGACCATAATTTGCATACTTTCTTGTTTACTTAATACCTGCTTGTCACGAGTGAGGATATTTGCTTTGAAGCAATGTTCAAACAAATGAAATTAAATAGCCCAGCAGGAAGTAGGTGGCACAATCAACTGGAAAGCCCATGTAACTTGGGCCAGTGATCTTTCACTTACCCTGGCTCTGCACCAGCTGGTGTCCAGTGACACTTAGGGACAAAGATGGTATCACGCTCAAACACATCAAAGCAACTACCCAAGAAGCAAGACTGTGAAAATAAGAAACCACAAATTGATTTGTTATTCTTAAGAGTCAGTTGCTTAACTGAAATTTGAGAACACAGGAAAGATTCCCAAGCAGTGAGGTGTCTAATGTAGCACTGATATTTCTGTGTCTTTCCTTTGGCGCTACAGTAAAAATAGTCTTCTCTCTGATCCACGAAATGAAAGCAAGTCAAAGGCAAGAGGAAATATACGGCTTAGGCGACAGACACCCAGGGCCTCGGCTCCCTGCTCATCCAAGTTCAGGCCCTAGTTTAGCTGCCTCACAATGGGTTTGGCAGTTCAAGCAGCCATAGCCAAGAGGGTAGAGCCCTCACAGCAAACATGCTCTGGGGATTGGGAAAAACAGAACCAGGACCCTGAAAGGCTAGAGTTCTTTGCAGCTGATCTCAGGTGAGTTTGCCCACAAAGAAAATAAAGCTAAACCGGGCCCTGGCTGGGTGGTTCAGTTGGTTGGAGCTTTGTCCCATGCAGCAAAAGGTTGTGGGTTCGATTCCCGGTCAGGGCACATATCTAGGTTGCAGGTTCAACCCCAAGTTGGGGCCAGATGGGAGGCAACTGATTGATGTTTCTCTCTCTCTCTCCCTTCCTGTCTTTCTAAAATCAATAAACATATCCTTGGGTGAGGATTGAAGAAGAAAAAAAATGAAAGAAAGCTAAGCTGGAAAACAGGAGGAGACAGAAAATCAGAAATCACCTGAGGTCATAGAACCAGTGAGTGACTGAAGTAAATTCAAACCCTTTGTCCAGCTTCTTACTCAGTTCACTGGATAGAGATGGGCAGGGACTTTGTTTTACTTGGAAGGAAGAGTGGAATGGTGAGATGTGGAGCCACATGGATCTGGGTGGAACCCCAGGGAGCTTTGAGAGGAAATGAAGTAATGAACATGAAAGGCCTGGCATGTACGTGACACCCAATGAGCGTTAGTTTTCTTCCCTCATCTGCACCCCACTCTATCTCTCGGAGGGCAGACCTTCCTGACAAACTGTTTCCATTTCCCTACAGGTTCAAGAGTGATCTTAACAAAATGCAAGCATATAGCAAAGATGACCTGTGTTGTGATATATATTATTTTTAAATCTTCTCACCCACTTTTTACTAAATAAAGATAATACTTGCTAACCTTAGTATGTGCTAAACACAGGTCCAAGTGCTGTTCCAGATATAATCCTCAACATGAGTATACAAGCAGGGACTGCTATGATTTCTATTTTACAAGTGAGGGCAGCAACGGGGAGGGCTAAACAACTTGTCCCAGGTCACGCAGTAAGTGGCAGAGCTGGGATTCTAACAGACCGGGTGGTGCCAGAGCTCTGCCCTGTTTTTAATCCCTCTGCAAGGCTGCCTTCCAACCCGCAGGTGTTCCTTACTCCTCGTTCAGTGAGTGTAAGGTATATGGAAGACATGATGAATCAGAGCAGAATCAACAGAAACACAAAACACCTAAGCTATTTTATTATCAACTTTAGAGACATTAAGATTCACCCTGGGGGGGAAGAGTGTTTTGGAGTGATTACAATCTTCAACAATACAATAATTAATTGGCCTATAGCTATCAATGTCTCTTCTTCCCCCCAGATGCTTATGTTTCCACAACTGAGTCTCAAAAGAAGCCCCAATTCAGTGCATCACATATTACCCTACGTATTATCATTTAATCAGAAAACGTGATTTAGGTCCTAACATGAACAGATTATTGTGTAAGGCATAACAATACAAGTAGGAAATGAAAACAAATAGAAAATATGACTGAGATATTGAGAATATACTAAGAAGCCTGTGAAAATTATTATAGTCAACATGAGAAATAAAGTAAAATTGAATATCACTAACTCACTATTATTTTTGGTTCACTTCGGAACAGCAAGCATTTACCTACAAAGATATTAAAGGGGGAAGTTTTTTGCTTAAGAAAACAACTTTCAAGCAGCCTCAAGCACCCGAATGATAGATATTCTGGTTATTAATAGATATTCAATATTAATATTGCAATTGCTATACTTGGGAGGCCTTGCCAGCCCATCCCTCCTTATCGGGAACTCCCCTTTCACCCAAAACCCCCAGTAGGGGGTGGTGGTGAGCCCAAATGGCCACCTCTCCTGTTGAATCAACACATAGGCTTAGTAGCCAATCAAATTTTCCTTTTCGTGGGAATTTGAAGTAAAGACATGAAGATCACATTTAGGTGTTAATTTGAGTCAGGTCAATGGCAGAACCAAAAAAAAAAAAAAAAGGATAAATCAGAGAATTTAAAGTAGGAGAGAACAGCAGATACCCACAGAGGTTCAGGGACAAGAGATCAGGCAGACTCTGGGAAGGTCCAAGGATTAATTCCTAACTTCATAGTTTCAGTTGCTATGCAACCTGTTTGAGGAAATAAAGACCTTAGACTCATAATTTTTAAAATAACACTTGGTTAATTATATGAATTGCCTTGCCCAAAGAAAGCAGGGAACAGATCATTCCGTGGTCAGCAGGGACAAAGTCCCTAGAGATCCTCAGATAGAGAAGAGAACATATGTAACTCTGCTTAAGTGGGGAAGGCAGGCCTTGAGGACATGCGTTGGCACATTTTTAAAAAACTGCGAGAGAAGATTGCAATGCTTGTCATTAAAATACTACAGACCAGTCATTGTGTTAACATTTTAGTTTCTTTCTCCACGGACATGGAGTGCAGACATTTATGGGTGGGTTGATGTTTTTATCTGCCTGGCTGTCCCTGGTTACTAGTCTTATATGATCACTAAGATCATCCCTTGCCCTGGCTGGTGTGGCTCAGTTGTTGGGCATTGTCCCTCAGGGTGAAGCGTCGCTGGTTTGATTCCTGGTCAGGGCACAGGCCTGGGTAGTGAGTTTTGTCCCTGGTCAGGGTGCATGTGGGAGGCAACTCACACCAGTGCTGCTCTCCCTCTCTCTCTCTCCTTCCCTTTACCTCTCTCTAAAAATTAAAAAAGTAATAAAATTAAAAAAAATAAAGATCAGCTCTTACTGCCTTTCATTACTTTCGCTGCAGTCTTCTTAGGGGGGGGGCTCTCCCAGAAGTAGACCCAGACAAAGATGTGAGTGCAAGTGGTTAGTGAGGCGACCCCCGGAAGCACCGGCAGGCAGCAGGGAGCGGAACAAAAGAGGGGAAGCAAGGCGGCGTGGTGTACGTGGAGACCGTTAAAGCTGTGGGTCACGGGTGCGGTCCCACTGGGGACCTCCAGGAGACCATGTAGAACATGCTGTCCCACCTAACGGGTGAGGAGCTGAGGTGTTTCTCCTCCGACTCCTCCCCGCCATTGTTTGAGGCTCCTCTGCAGACATGGTTAACTTCCCAGCACCTGTCCTGTCCAGCGTGGGCCCCAGAGGCCCCTGCAGCCAGCGACAGCCCTTCAGTGGACTTGCAGTAAAAACGACGGCATGTCAGGGTCAGTGTCTCTTTTCTTTAGCTGAGTGAGCTCTCTTCTTTGCAACCAAGCAGTCTCTTAATAGCATAGTTCCACTGGAAAAGCCTTTGATAGGAGAACTTACGGTGTCTCTTCAAAGAAATAAATCTTCTCTTCACTTTCATTCATTCTAAGTGACTTCCCCTCTCAAGCACCCACTGCCTGAATTAGAGTCATTCTATCGCATGACTAAAAGTTGATCCTACATTATAAAAATTTCAATGAAACTTACAGGAAGGGAACTGAAATTAGACCTAAATCTAACGGGTCTGACAGTTTCCTTCACGAGAAAGTCTGCTTTTATTAATTATTTATCGGATGGTGGCGGGACTAGGTCATGGACAGGGACGGCTGCACAGGCCCTCCATCTCCCACACTGAGAATTAATGACGCCGCAAGACCAGACAGGAATGACCAGACACGTGAAACACAAAGTCTTTTAAATGCTCACAGTTAAAAAAATAACAGCGAGAGGGAAGGAAGTCAATGAGGAAAAAAGGTTTGTTTGCCTGTATTGAAAAGTGGGCCTGACTCAGAGGCCAAGGCTCCACCGCAGACAACTGACGGTCCTACCGCCGCACCCCTCTTGCTCCGAGACTGGGAGCCATCACTTAACACTGCTGTGTAGTGTGTGAAAAGGATGTTAACCCAACTATTGCATCAAGGGACAGATTTTATACGCTATACAGTGATGACATAATTCTACACCATGCAGGGGGAAGGCAGGGAATTACTGGGGTGTGGGGCCCAGTGTTGGGGACTGACAGCCTGATGACGTGTTTGTTGACTGACTGGATGAAGAAATAACGTGGGCTAGCTTCCCAATCTGGGGAATTTCAGTTGCAGCAAAAATACACAATGCTAAAAATGTGTCTTCTATAATATCTTTTAAAAACATTTTATGATTATGTTACGCTATTTTAATTCACGTATTTACTTGTTTAGAATCCTCAAGGATCTGATGCTTAAAAAGGACCTCATAGTATAGTGGGGTAAAGTGCTAGGCAGAAATTTAGGGCATAGAGCACTCAGTCTGTAGTTACAGGGGTAATCTTTGATGTGCCACTTCCTCTCTCTGTGGTACTAATTAAGCTCTATCGATCCCTCCAGTTCTGTTATGCTGAGCTGCATGTCATCAGTTCCAGCCTTTACATCATTCTGTAGTGGAAGAGTCAGAGATCATATATTACAGTGATTCTCAAGGTACAGAGGGCCCTAGAGCTGAAAAGTTTAGCATTGGCGACTCAGCTGTTGAGATGAAGGAGGCTGCCTCTGGTTGCTGCTGTGTTGTGTGATAGGCATTCCAGCCCATTGCCTTCTGTGCCCTGGGGAATAGAAATGATCCTGTGTCCAGGCTTGGGAAAGGGCCCTGTATATGGCCAAGCATCTGAGCACTGCTCGACTTCGGGCAGGGGCTGCAGCTCCCATGCACTGTATATGAACAGCAGCCCTTGATCTTGCATAAGAAGTCATAGGCTTAGGCAACAGGCAACCAGAACAGATGTATGGCTTCTGGATGTATTGTCAGAAAGTTTCAGAAATACTTTAAATTTAAAATCTGGGGAAAAAAATAACTGGAATTCTAGAGGTCAAGTGGGATAAATCCTCAGACTCATGCCATTTGGGCATTACAGGGGAGGAAATGTGACCCCTAAGGGCTGGAGAAGTTGGGGACATCTAGCTTACACCTGTCCACTCTCTTCAACTGTGCCCTTGCCTCCCTTTCTCCTGACCACAGCCATTCTCCCACTTCCTGCAGACTGTGACCCGCACTCTGGACCTGTCCCCTCAGACCAGCTTTGCAGGACACTGAGTCCTCCTAGTGCAGTCCTAGAAAAATTCTCACCCAGCTTTTCTTTCTCAGCCTGAGAAGCCCATCAGCCACAAGCTGTTTTGTTTCTAATTTATTGTAAAAGTGGGAGCTAAGAGTGCTGAACTGAAGAGAAATAAAATTCAGGGGTGTGGTCTCATTTTGCAGCTTTATATTCCAATTTAATATGGGCTTAGTCTTTGCTGAAAACTCTATTTTTAAAAATGATTTTATTTACTTTATTTTTAGACAGAGGGGAAGGGAGAGAGAAAGAGAGAAACATTAAGGTGTGGTTGCCTCTTGTGCACCCCCTAGTGGGGACCTGGCCCACAACCCAGGCCTGTGCCCTGACTGGGAATCAAACTGGCAACCCTTTGGTTCACAGGCCAGCAATCAATCCACTGAGCCACATCAGCCAGTGCCAAGAACCCTATGTTTAACCTTTGTGGTAGAATTCCAGAGTGAAAGCAACGTCAGATTTCCCAAAGGAGACTTTTCTGGATGAAGTAATGAGCTGATAAATACATTCAAGAGCTACCTTCCCAGCTCCATAGGGTCATATGGGATTGTGGCAGAGCAGGCCAGGGGCACCTACTAGTTTCAACAACAGGTGGTCCACATTTATTGCATGCCAGTTCTGTGCCAGCACTGTCACATCACTAGGAATGATCCTTGACAGCTGTCTCCCTTACCTCTCATCCGTGCTCTGTCAGTAAGTCCTAATGACATCACTATTGGATATCACTTGAGTCATTTTACTTGAATTTCCTCCACTTTCCCACCCACCACTAACACCTTAGTTTACTACAGGTATACCTCAGAGATATTGTGGGTTCAGTTTCAGATCACTACAATAAAGCAAGCGTTGAAAAAAAGGGGGTCATAATTGCTGGTGGGGGGTCTTGCCTTCAGTTTGTAAAAAGCACAACAACCGTGAAGCGCAATAAGCACAATAAAACAAGGTATTCCTGGGCACATTAGCCTCTTAACAGTTCATTCCCATCTGCACTTGCCCCTCTTACCCATCCTCCCAACAGTAGCCAGAAAGATCATTTTGAAATATAAGCCTAATCATGGCCCCTCCTAAAAACACTTCAGTGGCTAACCACAGTTCTTAAGACCAACATCAGAATTCTTAACACAGAAAACAGAACCCTGCGTGATCTGGCCCCACCCGTTTCTCCAGTCCCTTCTCATTATCTCTATTTTCTACATTTCTGTCAACCGGCATAGTTACAACTCCTCTTTCGCCAACCATTCCCTTCTGCCACAGGGCATTTGCATATTCTGTTCCCTTTTTTTTTTTAATGTTTTATTTATTTTTAGAGAGAGCGAAAGGGAGGGAGAAAGAGAGGAAGAGAAACATCAATGTGTGGTTGCCTCTCATGCGCCCCCTACTGGGGACCTGGCCTGCAACCTAGGCATGTGCCCTGACTGGGAATCGAACTGGTGACCCTTTGGTTCACGGGCCAGCACTCAATCCACTGAGCCAGACCAGCCAGGGCTGTTCCCTCTTTTTGGAATGGTTTCCCCTCCCTGCTCATGCAGAACCTCCTGCTCATCCTTGAGGCCTCACTTCAATACCCGCATCCTCAGAAAGCTTTCCCCACCCCCTGAGGAGGTGAGGCCCTACTGCTCACTCACAATGCCTGCCCATTGCACTGCCGCCTTCTGTGTAGCATGTCACATGCTGGCTGTTTTTAAATGTTTATCTATTCATATCAAAGTAGTACCTGAATGTACTTCAGACAAACCTAACAGAAACAGAAAGCCATACTTGAAAATTCAGCTTCATGCTTTTTCACTCCTGTATGTGTTCAAGGTCAAGAAGTGGATCATTCCCAGTATCCCCAAAGTCCCCCCTTCCAGTGACTGCACCTGCCCCCAAGGGAGATGACCACTATTTTGAATTTTAACACATAAGTGAATTTTTGTTTTTAAAAATTCCTACAATTCACATAAAGCATGAGGCCCCAGACCTCCGCCCACAATGATCGTGGAGCGTATCCTCATATCCCTTCTTTGGGGGGACACACGTACACACACATAAATGATGTGCATGTGGAAGTGTGTAATTTTGTTTTTATCATCACGTTGTAATTTAAATTGATTTGTGTGACAATTTCATTTTCTGTCTCTGCCACCCAGCTGCCACCTCCACAAGGACAAAGCCAGTCTCAGTACAGGCTCTTTGTTTTCTCCCCAGCACCCAACAAATGCGGGGAATAAGTGAATGATGATGCGGGTGCTGGGTCCCCAGGACTGAACTAGACAGACTGACTGCCCCCACTCTGTTCTCCTTTATACATTCTACTTGATCAGGAATTTGTCTTAAAGACTCTTGGAGGTGATGTTCTAAAGCCACAGTTTCTGTCCTTCCTCCAGAAATGGCCCGTGCCTCAGAGAGCTCTTCCCTGCTGACTGACACACCAACCCTGGGCCAGTAAAGAGGCCTCTGCTTGACTTCCCCAGCTTCCCCTCACCGCTGACTCAGCACACCCTCCAGCCCCTCTAAGTGGATGCCCCTGGCTGGGATCTTCCTTCTCCTTTTATCCTACAAAGCTCAACACACCCTGTAGAATAAGCTAGTAAGACAAATATAATGGAAAGAGCTTTATACTTGGGAGTCAGTGTAACGGGGTGCAGAGGGGAGGTCCCCTGAAAGTAGCAGAGTGTATCCCCCACAACCCTTGATTGGTGGAAGGGGAAAGTGGATAAGTAGGCATTTAAGATAGTTTGCATAACAATGGAAAGTTAATAGCCACGCCTTTCTTGAAGAGAAGAGGACTGCTACCCAGGGCGAAAGATGTACATGACTTTCAGAGTGGATAGTGACTTGTGACATAGCCTGGGGAGGTGGATGCTGACCTAGGATACCACATGTCACTGGGAGCTCTTTCCCTGACTGAAGATGGCAGCTGAAAGAAGGTAAAAGATACTGGGACACTGACAAAAATGGCACATCATCATGAAGTCACGTAGAAAATTCTGGGACGAATATTTAAAATGAGGGCAGGCTGAAAGAAAAGGGGCCTACCGAGAGGTCTGGTGTACAAGGGGGAAGCCGAGGGGTTTGGAATAAGAAAGAGGAGGCACGCTGAGAAGCCTGCCTGGAGAAGTCAGTGGCAGAGCTGATGGAGCTGCAGGGACCTGCCTAACCACGCATGCATTCATGGGAGAGCCTTGGAGCTGAACTGTGACTGAGAATGCTGAGTTGCAGACTTCAGCTTCTTTGAAGGATATATGAAGAAGTCAAGCTCTTGGGACGTGTGCCTGCGTGGACCCCACCATGACTCAGTGTAACACAGCACACGTTTCCCTGAACCACTGCATGGAGCCTGAGAACAGCACGCCCCCGATCCTGAAAGAGAGAGCTGCTGCGAGAGGATGGGGACGCTGAAACCCACAAGAGCATATTCCAGAGAGGATGGACACCAGTTTGTGGGGCTGACTTAAAAACAGATAAGGATATGGGAAACCTCTGGGCATGGTTTTGGCTTGTAGCCTTTTGGGGAGCAAGGGAAGTGCTGGGTCTCATGGGAGAGGAGAGCTCCGAGTAGGACTGCTCTCAGCCCCCCAGGGTTGGAAGCCTGTTAATAAGAACCTTTTTTTCAACACTAATTGTAGGGTCATGTGTCAAGTTGCCACGTGGCCAAACCCTGGTTTGCTCCATTACATCAGGACACAGATTCAAGCCTTAACACTTCTATTTGCTGGCCAACCCTCGTCAAACCACTTCTCCAGTCTGGGGCTAAGTTTCCGTATCAGTCAAAGGAGGGGGCTGGACTGATAAAAACTCTAGTGTTCTTTTCTGCTCTAATAGTCTATTATTTTTAAGATGGAACATACCTACATCAAAGAGTAGACAGCTCACCTTTCTACAGATGACCCTAAGTCTCAGCGATGATTTGATTCCTGCAAGGGAGGCTCACCACTTCGGAAGTGCTGGTTGGCTTCTCTATCACACTAGTCAGTCTCTCCCCAGCCCTCCGATGCAATACGACGTTCTGCAAATAGTAATAACTGAAGGTAGGCAGACAGCTCTTCAGGTGGTTTGACATGGATGATCAATATCCTTGTGAAAATGCCAGCAAGTTTGGGTATTTTCCTTTAAAAACCTCTTTCTTTAAGAAATTGTCTTTGGAAACACCATGACCTGATTTTCAGGGACAGATTGATTACAAAGCCTGGGGTTTCTTGCCAAGGCAGCATGTTTTTGACTTCCACTTGATGACTAAAGACGAAGAGAAGAGCAAGACAGAGCCTTATATCCTTATCTGATGGAATCAGGCTGGATGGATATCCCTGGGTACTGAACCTGCTGTCTGGAGACTAGGCTAGCCAATCAGCATATATTGGGGATCAAGAGACCATGGGGGTCCCAAATTTCATACTCAGGATGCTGGCACCTGGCAACTCAAGGCTCCCCCCACCCCCCGCCTTTTCTGAGGCATTCTAGTGTGTCTGGTGCTGTTTCACACCCTGAGACTCCACCGACCCACCAGGCTTTGGGAACTGGCAACATGGGTCTTTATGAGTTCTGTGGGCCATTTGAGGCTCCTCATTGACCAATGTAAGTCTAACAGAAGCATTCAAATGAGATATTTTGGGCCCCATTTTCCAGATCAGGAAACTTAGAGCCATCCAACCTCACAAGGCTAGGGCAGAGCAGAATTAGGTTTTAACTCATATCTTAGATCTCTAAAGCTCACAACGTTACTGACACCAAGGGGAGCTCCCAGGGGCTGCCGCCACTCCTTCCCCTGGCCCCTGACTAAGAGAACAGTTCAAGGCACATGATAAAGTCTGTCCTTTAGGCTGGGCAGAGTAACTGCCAGCCTCATCCTCACCTCAGGGCCCCTTGTCCATCACTGAGCAGGAATGGGGCTGATTGGGTACCCCTTGGGGGCGCCAAATCACCAGGCTCTTGTGGGCTTTGCCTGAGGCAAGAAACACCTGGAAAAAGCAGTTTGTTCCCCTGATCCCTTTTCAAAACAAAGGAAGTGAAGGAGTTGGAAAGACCTGGCTTTGAGTGAAGGTGAGCATGAGGCTGAAGCACACCTGGAAATAGTTTGGAGGTGTGGCATTATTTTATTCCAGAGTCTAGCACCAAGCCAAGTTCATAGTAAGGAGTGTGGGATATACCAATAAATCAACATGTAAATGCATGAACCGAACTCATGGAGAGAAGCCCCTTGTAGGACACCATCAGTTTTCCCTCGTCCTCTTTGTGGCTCTGTCATCTACTAAACATGCTCATACATCCTTTATCCTCAAACACTCAAAGTCCTCTCACATCATTGTAGTCACCTTGAGCTACCCTTCTTTTTACCACCAAACTTCTGAAAAAGAATAGTTTACAACCACCACCTCCAGTTTCTCCTCCGCGTCCTCACTCTCGAAACATGACACACTCTGTTAGAATTGGACTGAGTCTTCTTTTATTCTTAACACCTGGCACATATTTGATGACATGGAGGGTCCCTGCCTTTAGGAGAGTCCCTGCATTCTCTAGATGTGTCCCTTCCACCCCACACAGGAGCTAGATATCCTGCTTTGCAAGCTTCTCTACATTGATTGTTCTGGTTGCTAAGGGAAGGTCAAGTTAAAGCTCTAGATACAGGATAGGTTTAGAAAGCATATTCTGTTCCGTGAACCCAGCAATCTCCCCACTCCAGGCTCCTACAGGGGCTAATTTGTTTGAGCCCGAAGTCAGCAGCTGATCTAAGATGAAGCTGTGTGCAAGCTAGGCAATGGCGTATGAGGTAGCCTGGAGCTAAAAGTTCCGCCCATATAGGGACCAGGTGGCCCAGTTGAAATTCTCTCTTTCATGAATTTGACTTGAAAATCATGGAAAGAGCCAGGTAAGAACAGAAGCAGAAGCTGAAAGGTCATGAGAGAGTGGGGATCAGCAACAAGCTAATGTTTTAAATAAGCCGATGTTTTAAGGAATGAGAAACATTAATAAGTGGAAGCTCTAATGGAGATAGAAGAAGATAAGAAAGCATGATCGAAGCAGAAGAATTGAGAAATCACAGTAAGAAAATGAGAGGTAGCTGAGTTACATTTATGTTAGAACACTACTGTGAAGATCCATGGACTCTTAAGTCACCAAGATCTTAGCATAAGTTGATGTGATCTAGAATGGACTATTGCCAGTCATAGTTTTAGGGGACAGCCACCGAACGATCTCTCCTGTTGGGGACCAGGAAAATCTGAGTTGCTCCTTGGGCCAATCCTTTCAAAGAAAACACCTTTCAACTGGAACTCTCTGAGGAGACTGTTACGTGCAAGTACACAAATCAAATGCAAGTAAGTTATTGCAGACACAGACGAAGATGTAGTCCCCTCTGAAGGAAAAACTAACACCCCAGAGTGCTCAAAATGTGGTTACTGTTCCTTCCAAACTCTGCACAAGACACAGGGTGAGCTGATTTCCTGTTTTACAGAAACCTGAGAGAGGAGCTTACCTGCACCCCAAAGACCCCGCGACAGCAGGCGTCTCAGCCCCATGTTCTCTTTACTGAACCCTGCAAACTTTATCGACCTCAGTGATACCTGCCATTTCCCTGCTCAGTTCTCCCCTTTTCCATCATTTATCTGGGAAAGCTCACAGTTTCAGAGGTGAGCTCAAGGAGTCCTAATGCCATAGGTATTAGGGAAATTTCAGAAAGAAGAATCGGGAGGTGTCTACGAAGGACTGGGGTCATGACCGGTGTTATTTTGAGGGTATAATGGAGATGAAGGAGTGATGAAAGGGGACTTGGGGGTGGTGGACACACAACACAGTATACAGACGATGTGTTATGGATTTGTACCCCTGAAACCTATAGAATTTATTAAACAAGGTCACCTTCCCAAACCCAATTTTTATAAAAGGTGATGATATCTGAGGTATGGAAACAATTTGCCCCAAGAAAACTTAAGCATTGAGTGATTGTTGTCCTTGCATGCTCAGCAGCTTGCTAACCTTACCCTAAGCAGAGCGGAGGTGAAGAGCTGTGCTACCAACCCTCTCCACCTTGTTCAGACAGCAGATTTGACAAACACACCTGCCCCACATTCTCCTGCCCTCTGCAGTTCACGTGGAAGGTGCTCAGCTTAGTGCATTAATCAGAGCAATAGTCAATCAATTGTTAAGTGACTGCTTCTTCCAGAAAATTCTATTTTCTCTCCTCAGACTTAGCAAGGCAAAGGCAGTATGACCTTCATAAGAAAGAAACTTGAGATTCCACTCCCAGGAAAAACTGGCTGATCAAATGAAGCCCCCAAATCTTATTACAAGTGGAAAAGGCCTTTGGCAAAATGATTTCGATCCAGGGCTAAAGCACGGCCACCTTCTTTGTCACGCCAGCCTCTGCTGGGCTTATCAGGAGGACGGGAGGACTTCCAAAATATCAGAAGAGCAAACGCCCTCAACATCAGACTAAATCCAAAGTAGATTTTCCAAGAACAAGAGTTTCTTCCCTTCCCACGTCTTCAAAACAATGGTTTATACCTGAAGACAAACAAGGGTAGCTTCTGGGAGAGGGCCTTGGAATCATTTCTATTAACTTCCAGTCTCCAAAATCTACTCTGAATAAGCAGACAACCTGAATAAATACAGCATGCCGGCCATGTGAACGGAGTTTCCAGTTTTCTAATTCCATCTCCCAGCCGAGTTGCAAATTCAGAAACCGTCTTACATTGAAATTGCATGAGTTCCACTGGTATGGAGGCAGGAAAAAAAAAACCAAAAACATAAAAAAACATATGTTTTATTATTTAAAATGGAACCAGAAGCAACACTGGGGATCACTGCTGTAAGCCCCATTTTACTGGTGAGGGTTTTAACCCGGGATGTATTTCGTTTACTGGCCTCCAGGTTCATAACCTCCAGGACCCGAGAAGGAGGAGGTCGATCGTTTGGCTCACCGTCTGCCAGTTCTGTTTGCCTGCGCTGGCACCTCAGAGACAGTCGGCGCAGAGGGTAAGTGAACAATCCCTGGTAGATTGCCAGGGTTCAGAGTTCCTCCCTGCTGATTTACTAATTATGTGCCTCTTGTAAGGGGATGGAGGAATAAAATAAGTTAATGTGTGATGAGTGCTTAAAACAGTGTGGGGGATAGTGAGTGCCTGTTCACCAGGACACTAGCCTACACTACAGGTCCCTCGAAAACCTTCCAGGGTTGTGAGACGGTACCTGCCGAAGCCTTAGCACAGGACCTGGCACATCATGATCCACAAAGGTGTTCTCCCAGTTTTACAAGAAGCGTGCGGGATTGGCTTTCTCCAATGCAGACCATTTCCTGACCAGGCAGGAAATCGTAGTGAAGATTTTTGTTTCAAAGGAAGGACATTTTAATATTTGGAAGTACTTTTGTCATTGAAATGATATTGGATATAGAAGATTAGCAGAAAAGACTTCAACCGTTGCTTCCTTTCTAGCTTGTGTTTGAGGGAATTCCACAGCAATACCTGTCAACCATACTTCTACCCAACAGGGGAGTCCAGACCAGAACTATCATCTTGGCCACAGTGGCTAAAAATTATGACTGCTTCCTTGGTAGGAAGGATCGAAAGATTCCCGTCAGAGCCCACATTCTGGCTTTTAGCACTGAATGGTCATCATGTTTAGTAAACTCTGTGTAATTCTCCAGCCAGAGTGAGGAGTCATGTTACCAACAGGTCTGCTATCATAAAATACTAAGTTAACCTTCTCCCCGAGTGCTGTTTTGGTAGGCACCAGGGCTAGCTGGGGTCTCGCCAACAGCTGAAATCCAGGTTGTGGAGCTCTGAGCAGAGCCAATGGGACCAGGAGGGGCTTCCCAACAAGACTGTTCTTTGGGTGAACTTCATGGCACAAAGATCGCTCACCTCATGCTCACGCCAGTCAGTCTCAGTGTCCATCTCCTTCCCCAGACTCCAGTAAACCCCCAGAGCCTAGTCTCACTGCCCTGGCATGAGTCACATGCCCACTCCCGAACTCGACCTCTGTGGCCAGGTTGGTGTTGGAGTGGAGACAAATTACTCAGTTCTACCAGATTGAGTGGTGCCCACCTTAACATCTGGGAGCATGGTGCCAGCCCCCTCCAAACCACAGGAAAAGAAAGGGGATGAGGGAGGATGCCCCAAGGAAAATCTGGATGCTATTATTAAAATAAAGAGCCATGGATGTTGTGTAGGTAAAACCAACAGTAATCTGTTCCATCTGGTGCTCCTACTACCTGCTCTGTAGGGACTTTGGTAAATCATGTGACCTCTCTACTCTAGGACAGTTTTGTCATCTATAAAATGAGAGATCTGGGCTAGAGTGTGTGTAAGACTCCTCGAAAGGACTGATAAAAACACAGTTTTGGGTTTCCCCAAAAGATTCCCAGAGATTCTGATCCAATAAGTCTTTAGTTATATCAAGCACCCAGGCGATGATGCTGATGCTGCTAATCTGGGACCACACTGAGAGTAACCTGGAGCTAGATGGTGGCTCAGTTTCTGGCACACAGCAATGCTGGGAGTGGCTGAAAGTCTTTGTGCTGAGGCTCACAGCTAGGGATTCTGTTTCTGCCCCCACCGTGGGAAGGGCAGGGCTGAAACCTCAACTCGGTCCCTGTTACTAGAGATACTGACCAAGTCCGATCTGTCACTTCAGGAGTCACTCATGTCAAGTGGGTCACAGTGGCGAGGTTAGGTGGGGTGAGGGCGGGAAAGACTTCTGCCTTCTCAATTCCAGATCTCTCTGGGGACACGTTCTCTCTGATTCACACTGGTCCTTACTCAAATCTCTGCCAGGCAGCCCAAGGATACGTAGTCTCCACAGGGAAGCCGTAGAACTTTCAGGTTAAGGATACCTGCAGACCTGAACTCATTACAGGCTGTGTGACCTTGGGCGAGTTACTTAATCTCTCTGTTCCTTAGTGATAAAGCTGTGCGTGTTAGGACCTCATGAGGTTGTTGTAAGGATGAAAACAAATGTGCTGAAGCAAAGGATTTAGCGCAGCGGCTGGCATAGGCAAAGTCAACAAACACTAGCTATGAAGTCGTCTGTTTTAAAAAGATTTTATTTATTTCTTTTTAGAGAGAGAGGAAAGGAAGGAGAAAGGGAGAGACACGAATGTGTGGTTGCCTCTTGTGCACCCCCTATTGGGGTCGTGGCTCGAAATCCAGGCATGTGCCCTGATTTAGAATCAAACCAGTAATCCTTTGATTCTCAGGTCAGCACTCAATCCACTGAGCCACACCAGCTTCTGTTCAGGTCCAGGCTGGCCCTGAACGCTCCTTGAGTGTCCCATAACAAGGTGTACTCACATCCATCCCCAATTATTAACATCTTCTTAGTTGGAATGTCTGATTCCTCTACCCCTACAGTTGTGTTTTCTCAGGGTATCTAGGTAAAAGGGGTTCTGAGGTCAATGTGGAAAATGCTGAGTAAAGGAATATTTTTTACCATGGGGCTTCTCAGAGTCTTTACTATGGAAATTTGCATCAAGAATCTCCAAGAGGAATATCTGATATTTTCCTGCCAATGTTTTCCTCTAGGACTTTTATGGTGTTATGGTGTATATTTAAGTCTTTTATCCACCTTGAATTTATTTTTGTATATGGTGTAAGCTGGTGGTCGAGTTTCATTTTTTTGCAAGTAGCTGTCCAAACCTCCCAACACCATTTGTTGAAGAGGCTATTTTTACTCCATTTTATGCTTCTTTCCCCTTTGTCGAATATTAGTTGACCATAGAGAATTGGGTTTATTTCTGGGCTCTCTATTCTGTTCCATTGGTCTATGTGTCTGTTCTTATGCCAGTACCAGGCTGTTTTGATTACAGTGGCCTTGTAATACAGTTTGATATCAGGTATTGTGATCCCTCCTGCTTTGTTCTTCTTCCTCAAAATTGCTGCAGCTATTCGGGGTCTTCTATGGTTCCATACAAATTTCTGAAATGTTTGTTCTATATCCGTGAAATATGTCATTGGTACTTTAATAGGGATTGCATTAAATCTATAAATCGCTTTGGGTAGTATGGCCATTTTGATGATGTTAATTCTTCCTATCCATGAGCATGGTACATGCTTCCATTTGTTAGTGTCTTCCTTAATTTCTCTCTTCAGTGTTGTATAGTTTTCTGAGTACAGGTCTTTTACCTCCTTGGTTAGGTTGATTCTTAGGTACTTTATTTTTCTTGTTGCTATATCAAATGGGATTTTTTTCCTGATTTCTGCTTCTGATGTTTCATTGTTAGTATACAAAAATGCCTTTGATTTCTGAATATTGACTTTGTATCCTGCTGTTTTGCCAAATTCATATATTAGGTTGAGTAGTTTTTGGGTGGAGTCTATAGGATTTTCAATGTACACTATCATGTCATCTGCAGACAATGACAGTTTTACTTCCTCTTTTCCAATTTGGATGCCTTTTATTCAGATATTCCTCACAGCAACATCTTCAATGATGTGTCCCCTAAAGCAATGGTCATAAAAGAAAGAATAAACAAATGGGACCTCATCAAATTAAAAAGCTTCTGCATGGCAAAAGAAAACAGCATTAAAATAAAAAGAGAACCAACTATATGGAAAAACATATTTGCCAATGATGACTCAGACAAGGGTTTGATCTCCAAAATATGTAAAGAACTCACACGACTCCACTCCAGGAAGACCAAAAACCCAATTAAAAAATGGGCAAAAGACTTGAACAGACACTTCTCCAAGGAGGACATACACAGGGCCCAGAGACATATGAAAAGATGCTCAGCATCACGAGCCATCAGGGAGATGCAAATTAAAACTACCATGAGATACCACTTGACACCGGTCAGAATGGCCATCATAAACGAATCAACAGACAAGTGTTGGAGAGGATGTGGAGAAAAGGGAACCCTAGTGCACTGTTGGTGGGATTGTAGACTGGTGCAGCCACTGTGGAAAACAGTATGGAATTTCCTCAGAAAACTAAAAATGGAATTGCCTTTTGACCCAGCAATTCCACTGCTGGGATTATACCCTAAGAGCCCTGAAACACCAATCCAAAAGA